>SCLD01104200.1:0-31006 GCA_004367895.1 Oikopleura longicauda
CGCAACTATGACCAACTCCGTCAAAAGATCAAGAATACCAAATTTGTTACCAATATAAAGAGGGAGAGAATATTTCTTGATACTTCGTAAGCTCAGACGCTTACATACTGAGTAAGACGCACGTTTAGACGTGGTGGTTACGTACTACATTTAGGAACAATGCGGGACGCTCATCCCCACCCAGACCGCCTTGTTCAACTAGATCAAACCACTCTTACTCAACAAGCTAAGCATCTAGTCAAAGTACATCCTAGTCGAGTTCGTTATAATAAGGGTTAGACGAAGATGGCCTTCTGGCCTGGACTAAGTAAATGCCAAACAGAGTTCGAAATTTGACATTATGTAAAGCTGCTACTAGCACACACACACTTAATTATAATCAATGAATAAAATCTTTCGCATTGTAATCCTTGATCTCGTATTTTATTTACAATTCAGTTTGTCAAGGCGAGGTTTGAGCGAGGTGAAAAAGTCTGAGTGAATGAAAACAGATTCAAATGCACAACCCGATCTCCTTGACACCGTCAGCATCGCAGCACTTGCTGTTTTCAGTGTAAACGGCCCAGTAGTGCGTATTCCAATTGCAACACGTCAACCCACCATGAATAATGAATGATGGATTACATGCTGATGTCGGAATGGGCGTATAATCTTTCAGTTCGTTGATCAAGATGCGATCGCATTCACAGAAGGCACGATTCGTTGGACCACACGAGTCCATCGTATCATTATAGTCGTATGCGCCAATGATGGATGGGTCGTTGCCAGAGGCGCATTGGATGCACTTCTTCCAGGTGAAGAAGGCGTGGTCGACTTCATCAACGGGATGACCGATTGTTTGAGAAAAAGCATCAAACGCACCACGTCCAGCACAGCCGTAATCAATGGCCATACAAAGTTTAAGAAATGTTGTTTGCTTTAGAAGATGCTTCAAAAATGTGAAACAAACTTGGAGACAAACATAGGGAGTTGGTCAAATAGTTCGATCCAACGTCACCCGAGTACGCAAATACAGTATTCTGAAGTGACCACTCTGTCTCTATCAACCAAAGAAGTAAAAATGCCAGAGAAATGGCTGAATCTATCAATAGAGCGCAACGGGCCCTACTCAAAGCTGATAGTCTTTGCCTCGGCACTCTTGTCATTTGGGACGTTTGGCTTCAACTCGTCAGTGTTTCTGATCACGGGCGATTGGAAGCTGGACAAAAACTTGCCCTTTGAAACGGCTGCCCTGCACAATACATTTGGGGTGATGTTGACACATTAATTCTTTTATAACAGTTTTTCTCTAAAGTTAACTTTTCGCTATATCATGATAGTTGCCACATCGCTGTTACTATCTCGATTACGCGTGCAAACATGAACACTATTATCAGTGATAATTTATCACTCACACTGCTCATGATTAGCATGGCCGTTGCGTTCAGCGGGCATTATGTTGAAACCAATGACTTTCATTACGTACAAATTGCACTGGGTATATTGAATGGTTCAGGTGTTGGCATTGCATATGCATTGATGATTATCGTCCCTCAGGCCTGGCTCAACAAGACACGGACACAGTACAATGGCTATTTGTTAATTGGCGGTCCAATTGGCAGTGTCATTAGCTCGTTCATATGGCCACGATTGGTCACTCATTTCACGTGGTCGGGTGCACTACTGATCATAATTGGTTTACAGCTTCAATCCGCCATCAGTTGGCCTATTTTCAAGGCTCACCCGGATAGTCCAGTAAAGAATGCGTCATTCAAGTCAACAATGGCCCATTGGCGAGCTTTGTATCAAGTTAAGGGTTTCCTACCATTTTTGGTTTTTAACACCATCTACACTGGTTTCGTCAATACAATTGTGTTTGCACTGTTAATCAATCTCGCCACTGAGTATGGCGTGACACGTGAACAATCGGGTTACATGTTTATGATGATTTCGTTGACTGAAGTAACCGGTCGACTAATCTGGGGTGTGATGGGCGCCCACTTCAAAACATCGTCAATGATTATTGCCTGGAGTGCGTGGACTGTGTTAACAATGGTCGGTTTGGCCATGTCACGAACGTTTTTCGAGTTTATGGTCTGCTGTTTCGGTATAGGCGTCAGTTTCTCCGGTTTTGGGAGTCACAAACATGCATTCACTGTTGAATTGGTTGGACTCAAGCTCCAGCCAGATTATATTGTCATTGACAATTTATGTGGTGTGCCAATTTTGCTACTGGTTGGTGCATATGGACCCAAGCTTGGTACTTTATTTGGCATTGACAATCCTTCATTTATCGTCTGGATTTCGGCCTTCTTTTGTTTCCTCAATCTGCTCCTTGCAACTTACTTGCATCGCGTTGTCGGGGTGAAACGCTAATCAAGGAAAATCAGTGAACGTGGTAATGAACTCATCACTACCGATAATAATTATGTTTGATCTTTTATATAGTATCATCTATCACGCTCATATGTACGGCTCCCATCTACGGATTTTGGTTATTCCTGGATACATTATTCAATAAAAGAAATTATACATAGAGTATTTTCTCCATCGGAGTCAGAGACAAATTATAACCATATTATCCCAACCCTTATCGGAAGGCTTATCCCCAGAGTAATTTTCTGACTATAATTCCCACTGGTAAGTCCACTGGTAAGTTTGACTGTAGCCATTCTTCGTTCGTTAATAACTCTTGAACGGTTCATCCCTTGGCAAAACGGATGCGACCATCATGATCAGTGACCCCGATTTACCCTATAAAGGACTTCATCTCAAAAATGATTTTCTTGCCATAAGTTATGGCCCATAACCAAAACCTACTTGTGACCGTACCTAACAACACGCTTATATACCAGTAAACTATGCTCACTATCGTATTTTCTTTCGATTGTAGCCATTCTTTCGTTCATGGCCACTTTTCGACTGTAGCCAAAAAAAGTGGCCACAAACGAAAAGTGGCTACGAACGAAAGTATCCCGAAAATACGATAGTGAGCACAGTACACTGATATATAAGCGTGTTGTTAGGTACGGTCACAAGTAGGTTTTCTTGGTCATGGTAAGAAAATCATTTTTGAGATGAGGTGCTTTATAGGGTAAATCGAGGTCACTGATCATCATGGTCGCATCCGTTTTGCCAAGGGATGAACCGTTCTAGAGTTATCAATCACAAACGAAGAATGGCTACAGTCGGGAGTCAATATGATAGTGACAATGGCATGTTCGCTATATTTTAGTTGCCATGGCGCGCCATGGTCGAAAAGTGGCCACGAACAAAAGAGTAGTCGCGGTTCGGTACTTTATGGTACTTCAAGAAATAAGTATTACTACAAAGACAACGTTCTCTTGCTATTTTATTAGTGATCGGATCAACGTCAAGAACAGCGCGAACGGGTGTGGCCTGATTCAAGTGCAATAATTATCCGTGACGGCGAAAGATACGCCTTGATAGTAGTCTTCGAGAGATGGCGCAATACTGACGCATTCAAATTTCGTGCCGTTTGATCGACATAGTTCAGTTGAAATTGCGATATCCCAATTTTCTCCACGGCCACCGGCAACAATAAGGGCGTCATCAATCCATTGGACTTGATGTCCCTTTTGTAAAAAGACAATTAATCAGACAAAAACGAGCGTTAACTTACGTTTCGTAGCGTGTTTATCTGCCCCACTAATGTCCAAACGTCATTTTTGAACATTGCAATGTACGCCAAGCTGCGGTAGTCGGTGTCAAATCCACCGATGACAATGAATGCCGACATTGAGTCAACATAAACCATATCGTAGTGGCCGAAACCGTCATCAGCAAAGGGGTAATCTTGCACGAATATCCTTTTATCAGTGTCAAAGTCGTACAGCTCCGCATGTGTGTTGTACTTGTCGACTTCACGGGAGCCGACGGTCAAGAGTTCGTCTGAAAACAACAAAAATAAACACAAACAGAAAAAGTATCTACTTTAACTACTTTAAAGTTTGAATTATTACCCGTTGATGTTGCGATTGATGTAAAAACATGATAATAAGTTGAGTCTGACAACGCTCCATACTCCCATTCATCGTACCATCCAAGCGGTGACGTTGCATTGTGACATATCTTCCCGTTCAATCGATTATATGTACAGCATCTAACAAAAGAAACGGAACGCTATTTCGCTAAATGTTCTAGATTTCCCTATGTTTAACACACGTTTGTCCAGATTCTCAATAAAAAGCGTTCCGTTTCTTTAGTTAGATGTGATAGAATCATGGGAACGGGAGGAAAAACAGAGAAAAATGGTTCCGTTTGATGAGCTACAGGCACCATTCTCCAGGCCAAACAGGAGCTCACCAATCGACACCAGTTCGCATTTGCCAAACAAATTCTGCATTTGCGCCACCGAATATTAACTGCTTGTTTTTATGTGTAACAGCGCATGAACCGCGTACTTCATTGTTAAAGTCCATTGATGTGGACAACTCACCCGTTGTACCAATAATACGAGGCGGTTGTAGGTATCCATAACTGCTCAGAAGCAACATAGCCCTTGGAGGCCCGATTTCATCGTCAATGTCATCGTCGATTCCGTCGTCAATATCGTCGTTTATAGCTGTTGTACTCAGTGTTAAACTCATTGCAATTATGCCGCCAATGAGCATTGCCGCCAACAATGCAAGGAACAGATCTTTTTGTCGGCTTACTCAATGTATATATTATTTACAAGTACCTTTCTTGCTTGGCACTCGACGCTTGAAACTGATATTTGTCTCGCTGACCTTTGGATTTGAAAGCTTGTCTTCTATTGCATTCATAATGATGCGAAAAAACTCTTCTTCATTTTCGTTGAAGTCAATCTAAACAAACTGAATCAGATGCCGGTAAATCTGACAGTACTTACTTTATCTTTTGAATTGGCAATTGAACCTGCTGAACCTTTACCCTCTAATTCGAGACCCTCTTGCAGCTTGACAACGAGCATATCTTTTTTTAGTGTATTGGCATAATTAATTTCCTTGCCACAATTATGTGACGCCAAATAAGCATCATCAACAAACGCGACCATCAGACGCGCGTTTTGGACACCTAAGGCTCTTTCTCCGTTCAGACGTTCTTCATGACCATTTTGATCATCCTTCCACACTGTCAAGTGTTGCTTGGCGAAATTATAGAACCGATCAACTTTATCTTTGAATAGAATCGAGCTGATTACGAGATTGGTTAGTTTCAATCTCCAACATACGCCTACCTATAGCTTATCATGACGTCGTGTTCAGCCATTTTTGTCTCTTTATTTAAAGCGTACAGTATTCGGTATTGTTCTCGTTGTATTGTTCTCGTTGGTCCATCGAGACGCTCAGTCATTTTAAAACTCTTATCAAACGGCGATAAACGTCTGGAGATAAAAATCAGCGCTGAGCACCTGAATAATTGACTGATTCACAGATTATTGGTCTTTCATCACTGATATCATATCAGTATTTTTTACTGCGAAATGAAGTAAGTAGTGCTTCTTTTGTCAGAATTAAATTTAAAGCTGATTTTGGGCGAGTCGAGGTCACTGATCATCATGATGGGTACTATTGTTTATCGTGATTATTAACACAATTATTTTAAAAATGATTATAGTTAAAATTATCAAATAAAAAGATAGTTGTATTGAAGTGATTTGCTAATTGAACTTTAAAAAAATAAGTACCTTTAATTTTGTAAAACTTTGTAAAGAGATAAAGGCTCACATAAAAGTGAAACAGCCGGTACACTCTATAACGGTTCATACCTCGGCAAAACGGATGCGACCATGATGATCAGTGACCCTGATTTACCCTATAAAGGACTTCATCTCAAAAATGAATTTCTTGCCATGACCAAGAAAACCTACTTGTGACCGTCCTAACGCTTATATACCAGTGTACTATGATCACTATCGTACAAACGAGAGAGACTCTAACGGCGCCGAAATAAAGGTTCAGTTCTGCTCATGATCGTCAATGACTTTTCAGGATGATCTTATATACTATAAAAAGAGATTTATTATTACGAAAACCTGATTGCACCAGTTTCAGACTTTGAACTTTGGATACTCCTCGAATTTGTCGACCGGCAATGAATGTATTAACCTTGGACGTTGTTTGACGAGCGTGTCAAGTCGGAGAGAACTAAGTTACAGTGTGAAGAAATATAAAGAAAACATAGAAATGATGAGCGACAACGGCAAGTGGCAAATTTATGCCGAGGCGGCGGCAATATCATACAACTCCGAGCAAGAGACCAGTGACTGGCAACTAACGCGTGATCCACAGTATGCCAGACTTTTACGCCACACCAGCGCCGGCCCATTCAAAAGTGGAACAGGCCATTGCGAATACAGCTATGCAGTTGTTGGTGACGAACTCATTATTTCGTTTCCGGGAACAAGGAATGGGCTTTTCTCTTTCCTTTTATTCTGAGATTCATTGTAGACTGGCCAGATGTGGCTCAGGAGACTGAAACAGGTCTACTGGCCATGCTGGACTAGAGTTGCGGAAATGACAATCCATACACGTAAGATACAACTCATGCGGTCTGTGGGCCGATTTGCTGACCAATGCGCAGATGAATACGGTCGAGAATACACATTTTGGACCAGTAATTGGCGTCCACGAGGGTTTTATGAGCCGTTTTCTGTTTCTCCTGCCTAGCGTCCAACAGATCATTGGGTCGTTCGACATTAATCGCATCGTGTTTGTCGGACACTCAATGGGCGCCGCCGTTGCAACGCTAATGGCACTTGAATATCGCAATACCAAGCGAGTCACGTGTTTTACACTCGCAGCGCCGATTATGGGCGACTCAAAGTTTAGGAAATTAGTGAGAAACTTTGGTTTATTTGAAGCAAGACAGACGAAATGATTTCCCGTATCAGCGAGTTATATGAGACAATAAAAGGCAACTCAATACGTATGGTACGCGGCGACGATTTCGTGCCATATCTATCACCCCTACAGCCATATGTTGGCTATGGCGAAGAAATAGTTTTGGGACAGGCATCACACACATGGAGCATTGTGAACGGGATAACATTTTATTATGTGTGAGAGTATTGAGTCAAGATCATACCTTCGAAAAATTATTTAAATAATATTTATCCCTTATCTAAGTATGCATCGTGACATTAGTAGTTCTACAGTTGTTCTCACTCTATATCATGTCAGTTTTATGCTTCATCATTTTTCTTGTTGGCTTTGACAAAACACATTCAACAAACGCTTATTTACAATTGCTTGGATCCTCGGCAACTGGTCCATTCACGGTACGAGCAAGTCATAACCGACCCGAGTTAATATGTCATTGGTGGCCACTGAGCATTATGTTATTGGCAGCTTCAGCAACAAGTGGTATAAAATGGATTCATGAAAAACTGTCACGTAGATCAAAGGCTTTCTCATTCGATAATGTCTTCGGGGCAATTCTGTCACGACGAGCGCTTGGTAATTCTGGCAAACGGCCTTACCGAATTACATGTTGACTCTAGCCAGAGGCCCATTTTTTCGCTAAATCAAAGTCTATTTTGACTTTTTGAGAGGTTATTTGAGCGAGAAAAAAGCCAGTTTAGTCCGCCCTATGGGGACAATATTTGAGTAGTCAGGGTTATGAGTAGTCACACAAAGCGTGGTTAATACATTTGAGCCTGTTTCGAACAAATAAACGATAAAAACCGGCATCATTTGCAAGAGTTGACAAAATTTGATCATACAACAATGAATCGCGACTACATCGAAAACTGTAAGGGTCAGGCAAATTCGGTAGAGTGGATATGTGAGATGGTGGAGCGTCATGATGTTCACGCATTAGGCGCTATTGCCGACTATGGCTGCGGGCCCGGCACGAGTACGCCCCGTCCACTGGCCCATGTCCCGCTTACCTGTGGTCCTCTTTACCTTGTCGATGTGCAGAGTGATCCAGTTTTGTGGGAGCAAGCCTTCCGAAAAGTCGAATCGTTTACTTTCGGTATATAAAATGAGTCTTAACTGTATCTTGTTACTATAAGGATAAATAGCCCGTTCCAATAGAAACCTGTCATTGTGAACTCGACAATGGAATTCCGCCGGGCTCAGTTAAGGTGGGCTGGTCAAATATTGCCGCCCACTGGCCCAGTGTCACCACTTCCGAGCGTATTTTCAGCTTGATCGATGATTCAGAGGGATGGACAGCGGCGTTTGATGTTGATTTGAAAAATTACTTACGCTGTCGTGGACGCGAGTTCAAACGTGGTGGCGTTTTTGTCTGTGTCACCCTGGGGAATGATTCAAGCTGCCCAGGCTCACCTTTTATAACAACTCTTCATCAACATGTAGTTTATGTTTGTATGACCTCTTTAATCATAGGATCAGCTACACGATACCAAAATGGAAGTACTTAACCGCGGTTTGATAACTGACAAACAAGCCGCTTGCATATTCGATCGTTGGCATGGAAGAAGTGTGCCCGAGATTGAATCTGCTTTAAACGCCACCTCTGATCAATGGGAAGTGATGTACAAAGATGTCGTGCGAAACGCATGCGAAATCGATCAATGTAATGAGAAAACATCTGACAAGAGTTGCGAGGCCGCCTCTTGCACGGCTGCTGTAAGATCGTTCACAGAGGGCACAGTTACCCAAGCGATTGGCGACGAATCCGTAGAAAACGTCTTTTGGTCGATCTACGAGGATTTGTTACGCAAGCGCAAGCGTCGTGGCTATATGTGTGCTGACCAAGCCATACATCGCATTGTGTTGAAACGGCGTTAAATTAAACCAGTTAAACGTTTATGAATCCGTCAATAAACAAGACTCTGATTTTTATAATCTTTAAGTCCTGCTGGCGAACTAATCCGGAATTTTTAGTTGAGGAGAAACATATCTGAAAATTAGTTTTCTACGGCTTGTATTTGTGCGCGAAAAAAGTGCACTAAAAGACCACGCCTGAGTAGGGACCTTAAGAATAACCTGTACTGGCGAAAAGGGGATCCCAGCTCATCTAGTTCTTTACTATGAACCTCATAGTATGAGGGCAGGCAAATACGACAATACATCGCGGATTTACCAAAAACAAGCTCACACTAGAACCTTCAGCCCCATGTAAAAAAGAAGGGGTCCAATCACGATCTTTTTTCTGATCACGATCTTTTTTCTGATCACGATTTTTGATGCGGGGTTGGACAAAAAATCGTGATTGGACTCAAACTGGAGACACGTATAAAACACTATTGATGACGAGTGATCAGTGACGAGTGTCATTTGCGTCATGGACATCCCTGACAGTAAGATGCTTGGGTAAAAACTTTGAATTTTAAACAAAAAAAGTAGGCATCTCTGTAAAACTCCTGACTCCTTAAAACTGCTCTAAAGCCTAAAAATGCGAGGTTCAAAAATAAGGTTTTGACCATCTAAATATCTCTAGAACTTTTTATCCCACACCAAAAAGGATGTCACCATGATAATCAGTGACCCTGATTTACCCTAGAAGACGCTAACTCAAAAATTATTTTCTGGCCATGACCAAAAAACACTCCAATGGTCAAACAACTAGTTTCGATATAATAGCTGGCACTGGCGCTCATGTTCACCTACAGGGGGCTTGGACTAGTAGTCCAGTGCAATGTCGACCAAGGTCCATCATACATTGATGACATGAAAGAAGACCGTGCACAGAAAACCATGCGAAAAATGCACCAAGTTGGTGAAAAAGTCAAATGAACGGAGAGTACATATTGTATTTACGTAGTTATTGTACTTGTTGTTGTTTTTGTGTAAAATCCGACAAAAGGAGGTGACAAGCCGAAAAAAGATGCTAGGTGAACAGGACGACGTCATTCCTGTCAATTTACGTAACTAACAATGAGTTTATTTAGGAGAATGTGTTAGCCTTTAATTCATAATTAATCAGTTTGGGACGCAGGAGTTTTCTAAACACTTATCACTTCATAACTGAAAAACTAAATACAAAATGAAGTCGTTTATTATTGTGTTTTATAACATAGTAGCAAGTTTAAAGTATTATCAAACAACTTATAAAGAGTGCGACTTGGTTATTGGATACTGGTCAGAATGGGCTGAATGGAGTGATTGCAAGTGCAAGGTTTATAGTTTCATAAATAAAGAAGACTTTAAACTTCAGTCAAACAAAGTCAAACTACGAAGTCACGCGGTACGGCGTTCGGTATGTCAAGGAGCGAAAGCGACAATGCTTTTGTGGTGCCGATTCCGTCACAAGCGGATGCGATACGTGGTGCGGTCAACCTCACATGTTCACTGATGAAGCGTATTGCGACGAGTCATTCGATGAAGTCTGGGCCGAGTGGGGGCCATGTGAGGACACCCTTCGGAGAGTAAGCAAACAATAGTAATAGTGATGCGTTTATTCATTTTTTTCAGCGATTACGAACAACCTGCACCACGAAGAGTTGTGTTGATTTGTGCCCGGCGAAAAACTATCGTCAAGAGCGTTGCGGTATACAATCATCTGGGATTTTTGTCCGAGGAACAATTGTTAAGTCTAACTTTACTCTTGACAAAGAGTGGGAGATTTCAATCGACGTCAAAATTGACGAAGTCACGACCGGTTGGACTAATTTGTTCCGCTTGACTAACACGGCAGCTTCCCGCATTCCAGCCATTTTTGTCCATTCCCAATCCAGACAGTTCATGATTCACCACAATGCTCTGACTGCTTGGAATCTGGATGACATTGGCTTGGGATGGCACAACGTTTGTATCACACAACGATTGATCGATGACATTTATAAGTTTCAAACTAAAATCAATGGGGCGTTGGTCATAGACGTGGTTCAAACTAAGCCGCTGCAATATGAGAATGTCGACCTTTATGTTTCTGCTCAAAACTTTCCTCCTGTCAAAGGAGAATATCGCAATTTAGAATTCCGTCCTTCCCCCAACAACATTGTCATCTAATAAAAGAAATTATTTCTTGTGGTGAGGACGTACCTATGAAAGAAGTAGCTGAACTGCTATTGTGACGAGAACGCAATAAAAAGGGTATTTTTTTACTGTAGTATTGAACAATTTCGTTTATTTGAATTGTGTTTATACTGTACAATTTTGGATATTTACAAATTTATAAAAAGTGTTTTTGGCATATTATGAGTTTCAATTTAAGTGAAACGTATTCATCGCCGAGTATGCCTGTGACGTTGCACTCTCGTCATGCGAGGCCGAGCCTACCGGGAAACCAATTAGATCGACTTGTCGCCGCTCACCAAAGAGGAATCCGGCTAAAAATTAAAATTATTTTTTCTTTCAGCACACTTTATGAGTCACGAACAATGACGTCACGGCTAAACTAGTAAGTAAATTGTATAATCAATTAGTACCTCGATTCATTCGGACAAAGCTAATTGCTTCAATATAATCGCCCATTTTCCTCTTGCCACTTTTCTCGGTGATCATGCGACAGGGGCGCGGCTTCTTGACGTTGGCGGCGGCGCGGAGAAAACCATCGGGACCAAAATCACGAACAGTCGAATCGCCATAGCACTCGCCACCCCAAAGTAGTAATTCGCCCTTTGTTAACATACAGTTAGACTACGAAAAGAAAATATAGTCGACTTTTTAGCTAAGGGCCTTAGCCTAAGGCACTTAATCTCAATTTATTTTTTAAGTTCAAAAAAAATGTTGGCTGTTTGTTGCCAGCTTTTCTACGCTAGAAGTGCGTAAAACGATGTTCTATACTGATGGTTTAGACTAATAGACAGATTCTAATAACCCCACTTACTATCGAAAGACATGTTTTAATAGTGTTTTATACGTGTCTCCAGTTTGTGTCCAATCACGATCTTTTTTCTGATCACGATTTTTGAGGCGGGATTGGACAAAAAATCGTGATTGGAAAAAGGGAAAAATCGTGATCGGACAAAAAATCGTGATTGGACCCCTTCGTAAAAAGGGGCCTTACCCTCCGCAATGATCTGATAGTAGTGTTCTAGATCTACATTTTTGTTTTGTTTTGAATGAACGTTACTACCAAGGAGAACTTGTAAAATATAGAGAAATAAAACAGTAACCTCTACAATGGTGAATTGATCCAGTGCAAGGAAACGTAGGACGAGTACTTTCCCCCTTGCTACGGTGAGCAATTCCATTTAATTTATTCTGCTTTGGCCAAACGAACGAAATTGATTTTTTTATTATCATCCATGATTTCATGTGTGTTTACGTTGGTGTGGCCCTGGTGTAAGACGTTCTTAAAATCAGTAACGGCCCAAGTTGAACATCAAATCGCGAGAAGATATTCATAGAATGGTTCAGCGTCGTATCGTTTAACCAATGACACACGCTCGCGATAAACTGTAGCACCTTAGATAAGGCTGAAAAGTCAATAATCAGTGGTTAGGTTGAGACTGTGTTTTTATGGAGTCGGTATGAAGTCAAAATTGACGGTTCATGTTGTTGCCAAACCGAGCAATCTGACCATGTTTGCCCGTCGTAGTTACATGATCAGTCTAAAATCGGAAGTTCATTTCGAAAATGGAATTGGTACGAACATTGTCGCAATTAAATTAGTTGACGAGTTAAGTTTGGTATGGGTAAAGTGAGCATGTTTTATCGTCTCACTTGAAATGTCCAATTTTGAACAGCGATATGGATTACTCTAATGATGTCGCACAACAGTAGCCCATTTATCACCAGGCCTATTAATAGTTGCTTCGCCAGGATTGATGCCGTCGCTGTTCAGAATACGATGATTGATTTGACGTTGACTTTGAATTCAACTGTTGCGGTTTTTCGAGCTGATAAGTGTATCCGGGTGTTTGTTTCTGTTAGACGAGCACATGCAATACGTTTACATTGAGAGCTCTCTTAAAGGAGGGTGTTCACTTATTCAGGTGGCTGTGTGTATTGCTCCCTTCTAAAATTGACTAATATTTATACAGTGTCTGTGTGTGTATTTAACACAAAAAGGACCATTGGAAAGTGATTGCCATTTCCGCATTCTATACCGCATTTGTCCGTGCGTTCACCGTCAAAGATTGTAATTTAGATTCCGGTGCTAATTAAGGTGCTAATCTGTCACCTCACTGACAGGGACACGGGTCATCATTGATGTGGAGGTGCGTGCATTAGTAGTGAGTTTATTTGGTCTTTTTTGTTTAGTGAAAGTACGACGGCGCCTCGTCAAAGACCTGCTTGAGCCAGCTGGGCTCCGAGCGATGCTCGGCGCTGTTGTGAATTGTTTTGTACGGTTCAAGTGCATGATGATCTGATTTGTTAAACTAGTTTTTTTTTGTCAAATTAGAAATCTCACCATAGTCCTCGTCGGCATAGTAGTCCATGATGGCGTCGGGGAACCACGGGATTGCGCTCGTCATGTGACTCAATAAAAGTAAAACAAGAGACACCATTCTGAATCATTTAACAAGAAGCAAATACAAACAACCGTACGCCTTTATATAGGCGGAGACGGTCGAATGCGAATTGATATAACTGTCGCTCTTATGAATTATAAATAATCAACAATTTGTACACATCAACAGTGCGATATATGTTCCACCGTATATTATAACGGCCTTTAGTATTGTACGATATGTATTCGGTTGAGTTGATGAACAGAGTTGAACCTTTTTAACGTTCGAGCCTATTCAAACTCGCCAAGCGCATTGATGACATCGCGCATCCATTTGGGCGTGCTGCCACCTTCTATGGTGTGGAATGTGTGTGAACTTAAACTAAGTACGTAGAGTAGTAAAACTGACCCGGAACCGGCGGTGGAACCTCCTCGTCGTAGTAATTCTCGACTTGCCACGCCTGGGTTGATGTCAGAATGAGCATCAACATCAACATCATCATCAAGTTCATTTTCAGCATCATTTGACTCGCTTTTTAAGCATTTATTAGTGCAAAAATGAAAGGGAACATACTGCTTTATATCGTCAATGAGACCATTTGATTTATTAGCGTCTCGACACATCAATCACGCCACGTTGGCCCTATTCCTTTGGCTGAGCGTGAAATAAACCAGACAGCTCATTACTTTGGTAAGGCTGAGCGAAAGGGACAAAATGGATGATTCGCATATTGCCACGGCAATTTTATCTAATATGCAATTTTTGACGCTACTACTCGCGAAAGCTCCATAAAAAGTGGCATTTTGGGGTTAGCCTGGACCGCCGGCCGATGAATGTAAACCTCTTCGTCGGTTAATACTGTACATAACGGGATTTACTGCCCGTTCAAGCAAAGCCAAAAACCTAGTAAAAAGGGGCAAACAATGACAAACAGGGACTAATCTGGCGCGATGATTTACTAACACGTCACCTTAGCCGGGATCAAGTTCGTCCATTCACCAATGCCACTTTGTCGCTTTGCGGTAGCATCTAGCATGGCACCATCGCGGGACGCTATAATTGTACCGCCCGTGCGCCCCAGAAGTGTGGAGCAGGCCTAAAACCGGCCCCATAGCCACACACCACTCGCTCACTCTCTCGACATAAAGTAGAGTTCAACAATCTCGTCTCTCTTTTTTTCTGTCACCGAATCATTGTTGAATTATTATCGACATGAGTACGTGCGTGCGCGAACGTGTGATTATTGTGCATGTTTGTTGTGTGCTACTCAGATTAGAAAATTCATGACTTGTGTAACAACACAGTTTCGAACAAACTGGACATACACACCATCATGTTGCAATCATTAAGTCACTGACTACTGCTTGTGTCATCTCTCTCTAAACAACGTGCGCCATATGGTAATGTTCCCGATAGTGATGTGTCCTAAATACGTGCATATCAAGTGATCATACTTGGACTCTCTACTCTGGCCCGATTTGCCTATTCAAGTGTACTCACCCCCAGTGTTGAACTTCATGAGAAGGCGAATAACTCATCATGAATCAAAGTCAGTTGAATTTCTTGGTTCTGCTTCCGCGGCGCTTTTGAAAGAAAAGAGCTGAAATGAGCATGAAATTTTAAGCTTGAAGCGGAACTCATGCATTTTTCTTTCTGTTCGACCGTTGCGTTAAATTTGGTCGATTTTTTTTGTCTTCGGGCCTTCTAAAATACTATTATTGTTATCATCTGACGATAACGGTCTGATGGCATGGTCAAATAAATTAGGTCTAATCTAAATGGTCACCTAATATGCCGTCAACCGAATGTAGCCTAATTATAGGCTTTTAGAGTTTTTTTTGTTCGTTCATCAATTGACCCACTGTTCATCTGTTGTCTTGCTCTCGCGCTGCTGAAATGTTGCCACACTCACATCTCGAGCCCGTAGCTGTCATGGTTATGTCGCCAAAGTGGTTATAACCAAGCAGCGGCCAAGCGATGAGTATGTGTGGTAGGCGCAAAACGAGAGAGAGAGAACGGGCCGACCCACACTCACTCGAGTGCAAATTGACAAAAATTAGGGTTACACTCGAAAAAAAGTGAGATTAGAAACACTTGACGCTATTAATGACATTGACACAATGATGACATACGACAGTGGATTAAGATCCAACACCTCAAAGTCGCCACCTTTTTTTCGATTGTCAAAGATTGAAACTAAGCCATTTTAGTAGAACTCGCTAGTTCTATCGTGCACATTAAGAAAAAGACTTTGAAAAGGTGAAAATGCGATTTAAGAATGATCAATTCCCCAAATCCGTTAACTGCCCCAAGCCCAAAGTGTGTTCGCTCAGTCGTGTTCTACTATTTGTAATGGTGCCGCCAAAAGCCAATAATTGAACACTGGCAACGGCGTTTCGATTAATTGAATGCGTAGCTTCCGGTGTTCATCCCCCTTTCACCAACGACGATGTCGACGATAACGACAATGTGCTGAGTCTGTAAAAATGTTTTACTTATGTAATTGACGCTCTATTTCTATAAATAAGCGGGTACTACGCCAGTTCAAGAATTTTACTCTGTTTGACCTTGTCCAAAACTTCCTCCTCGACGCAATCAATTCCCCGTAATGCGCCTGCCGCGCCGTAATCAAGGTCATATGCGCCGGAGGTTTGATGGAATGATGCTCGCCTTGCCCCCTTAATCTTTCGCCGAAATTTAGACGTTGACATTTGACGTTGGGACCGAACTGCAGCAACAACAGAGCTCAGTCGACCGCTTCCATGCAACCGCCGGTGTGACAAAAACGTGAGACATTTTGGCCAGGGATTGCGCGTGTGTCGGGATCAGGGGCCGGATGTCTTGGTTCATCGAAAAAATGAGTGGCGGCGTACTTGTCCCCTTCTTTTATACAATGCAAACCACTTGTTTAAGTGGTGCCTCTGACAGAAGCTTAGAAAGCCCACTTATAATATGTAACTTGATTGATTCAATTCATTTCATCATAATTATGACCCAGTCGACGTGTAGTCTAAAAGGCCCATATATTCTAAAGATAATATTGGCCGGACCACATTCTCAATCACACCAACACCTACAACAAAAATGTGAGAAGAATCCAAGCCACGGCATCTCACCGCCGCGTCGCTCAATCCAATCTAACAATTTTTAAGCAGCAGCTTGAGTATTTCTTTGTGTTCTAATTTGAGTATTTATCTATTATCGCAAGAATGTGCATGATTGATAATGTTCCACAGAAACATTTGGTTACTGCCCGCCAGTAATATACAATGCACATGCTCAGCCCCTAGGATAATCCTAATAAGTGTGAATTAACGTAAAAGCCAGAGTACTTAGTTATATTATTCGGGTACTAATGTGATTTGACATTACATGCGCCACCTGTCAACAGTAAAGCCGATAATTGACTTAGGAAATGGAGTTACAGGTCCAATCTTGCGTCACAATGCAAGGCCCATTTAGATTAGTAAATAAGTTAGTCGGTGACCATAGTCATTATTCACTGTCAAAGGTCGCCCTCAAACGAGTACACACTTTGGCTGTTGATGGTTATACCGGATAGGATCAACCGGCAACTATTTGCCCAGTACACTTGAACCTAGCCCGTGTCTGTGTGTGGCCAACATTAATATGCATCCGGAAATCGGGTACTATCGTGCGTTGATGGCTTCAAATAGAGATATGGTCACTTTACTAATCTCTAAATGGGAGTCACTCACTTTGCGTTAGAGAGTTAGATGCAATGGATAGATGTGGCGGCCCGTTGCATCGTCGTCGCATTTTTAAGGGGCGTTTCAAACAAGTTTAATTGCTGAAACATGACCAAAGAGAGACAGAGAGAAAGCGTATCATGGTTGGTTAATTTGAAAAAAAAAACAGATCACGTTATGGCAACGCCGATCTGATTTGAACCAAACAAGCTGAATATGTGAACCTGACGGGGCGCGTGGTGGGGGTGGACGGGGCCTCAATCTCTTCATGTCGACTTGAATTCGATTTCCGCTTACATCGACAAATTCAGGGATTACGTGTTGTCCGAAGTCGCGTGTGTGCTTTCCGATTCCAAAGACGTTAGAGCTTACATTTAACTCTGAAATCGCTTCTAAACCTTACCTCATTGGGACCGGATCTGGACTCGGTCTGGTCGTTGATACCTTGCCATTCTGTTGACCTCATTTTCTCGGTTTCACTGCGACGCCGTGTTTGTTTTATGTGAAACCGCTAAACGTGTATTCCACGCGGATATTATCATACCTGACGGGCGGTGGACGCGCCTATCGACGACACGATCAGATCGTTATGCTGCCAGTACTGCTGCGGCATCTCGTCATTTCGTTTTAGAATTCGTTCTTAGACATCTCACTAGCAAAATAGAAGTTTTTAGAAGTTCGGATATTTGTTATGCAAACTAGGGGATATATATTGGTCATCTAGATTTCCTCAAAAACGGCTTACGATAAAGCCATGATGTAATTAGTGCTTCTCTTCTACGTGTGAGGTCTGAAACAAAAAAAGAAGAAGATGACCGCCCACTCCATATCAGACTGGAGCCACTCTCTCTGCGCCTATAATAGAGCGGTGCAAAGACCGAATGCGTGAAAACAAGCAGTTATTAGAGTCATTTGCTGTCGCTTATTCCCCAAAAAACCGTTCAAGTTTAATTAGCGCATGGTAAACTGGACAAAGAAGAATGTGAACTGACAGAGCCCTTCCTTCAAATGGAACCTGTGAACAACCAGCGTGCATACGTGACGAATTGCCACTTGATTAGTTAGCAACACTGTGCTACTTCGCCGTAATCAACAGTATTACCACTGAGCATGGTTTTGATTCAACGTCATAAATTATGACTCATAATGTACTAAGTCGACAGGACGAGTTCATGCGCGTATTCCGGATTCGAGCATAATGGAAGCCCCTTCTAAAATCAGTCGATAATCGCAATTACTATCTACGTAGCAGTATGTTTGGCCAAGTGGCAATCCAATTGTAATTTTATCGCTTGATTTATACATGACGTAGTAGTGTGTGTGAATTTCACAGCAGACACGCTGACACGGCATTGCTCAACAACTGTTCGGGGGAGAGAGAGTGAACTTGATGCAAGCCGACATAATCAGCTGTCGATTCAGTTCCACCCAAACTGACACTATCAAAGGCAACACACACTACTACTACTACGACTAAGCCAGTACTATTGCCAGGCACAAGGGGTGATGCGCCTATGTATTCGTAATTACGAAGAGGGATACGAAGGGGACCGCCAAATCGAAGGGGTCAAACACACCGTATGCGAAATGAAGTGATGCAAGTCAAATGCTAAATGTAGATATTTCCGGGCGTTTACGCGCGTCCTTCATTATAAAGGTCGTCTCACCTTTATAATGATTTCGTCCTTTTTTTCTTTGTCACGCCAAGAACGTACCAAAAAAAGGATCAACTCAAGTCGTCCCCTTTTTGTCGGCGATGACAGGCGCCTCCTTCACTGATTCATTTTTTTCGGAACTTTTTGTGCAAGTCCGAGCTACACGTATATATGCAGATTAACTGTCAAATATTCGATCAAGATGAGCCCACTTGCTGCTCTCTCAATAACCAAGTAATGATGATTCTAAACCAGTTTCACACACAGGCGAACCACACGAAACATGTTAAGGGAAATAAATGCATCTCCTCAACGACGATTAAGTTGCTTGTTTAGGGAATACAATACAGTCGGCGAAATAAGAATTTAAAGTGAATCCAAAAATAATAATCAGAACCGGTACGTCAGTGCCGCCTGTGATCGAACCCGAAGTCAGAGATCACACGCTGTTGATAACAAGCTTTAGAACATTCTTGTGCATTTAAATTAACCGAGCAACAAACGGAGGTCAGTAGCTAGCTCAAATTGTATGTATCAACCGAATTGCGTAAGTGTTCTGAACACAGCTGATAAGGGCCCTACTACTTGAGTCGTTATTCCAGAAACTGGGGAGAACTTGGAACTTGCAATTTCAGATAAAATACTGGCGAATCATTGTTTCCAGCAGCAGCTGTGATAAGCAGTCAGTAGTTTGTGTGTGATCTAACTTTCAAGGCATACCTCGAATGTTCTCTCATATCATTGATCAACGCCACATTTTTATGCGAGATAGTTCATCGGTCGGCATGGCCAGGCAGTAACTCTGTTCCGTTATGATAGCATCGAGCTTTCATCATTTTCGCTCTCTCGATGAGCCTGAGTCAATCAGCGCTTATCGAAATTCAGCTCGCAAAGCCGCCAATCGCGTTAAAAATTTGTTGTTCAACGCAACACTTTCGTAAACTAAGAGTTCCCTGTAGTAATACACACAAAAAAGGTTTAATTCGTTGTGGGCCTAATTTAGGATACAAGAATTGCAAACATTTCCAATTTTTTCGTGCCAAACTAATGATTATGATATGTTTAGCCCGAAATATTTGAACGTTATCCGGCGCACGCTACATAGGCTCGCCGTTTATCGTGATGTATATTTAAGTATCCTATTAGAGCAGATTCGCAGACTGTGATTTTGGTACCAAGGTATAATGAACGAACTTATTAACCATGATTACATAGCTTTCGCTGCCATTGACTAGAGATTGCATTATTAGTAGTAACTTGTTACTGTATTTCACGTAACGTAGTAGTGAGTTTGAAAGACACGACTGAGGTTTTATAAGTTATTTCTTGTGCAGTTTTAAATGGTTCCATACCTTATCTTTGACTGTCATGACATATACAACTGTATAAGTTATGTTATTAGCCTATCTCTGACTGTTTAAAACTTATGATGCCTTTTACATGAACGCAAACATAGTGTACGAGAAAAGAGTTTTCTACAAACCGACCAAGTGCCCTGATTAATGCCCTGATTAAATAACCAATAACAGGATAACATGCCTGGCAATTTAACGCAGAGGTAAACGCGAAGTCAGTGTTGATAAGAAAGCTATTAGAAAATGATGGTCAAGTCAAGTGTAAACGTGGAGAGAGTGAGAGGGGGCGCGTATTAGTGGACTTTGACATTGGCGGGTTTACCTGGGCTTACCAGTTACAGCGAAAATCGTCGGGTTCAAAAGCAACCTTGACATTTGTTACAACGTGAGCTGTGTACTGAGTAACAAGTGCCCCGTTCAAGTTCATCGAGTGAATCACAGTGAGCAACGCTGCTCGCGAACACGTGATTACTTTTTTTCGATATTAGCACCATGTCCAATTGAGTGCTGCGCCATGTCGCCAAAATCGCCACCACCACCAATACACCACGTGCTGGGATTGAGAGAGAGAGAAGCGGTGATGAGTGTGGGATGTTCGCACATTTCTATCCAGAACTACAAATGCGGCATCGCTTTGTATGACACG
This sequence comes from Oikopleura longicauda, assembly GCA_004367895.1. Lineage (NCBI taxonomy): Eukaryota > Metazoa > Chordata > Appendicularia > Copelata > Oikopleuridae > Oikopleura > Oikopleura longicauda. Next base: position 20,643 of record SCLD01104200.1, read on the forward strand.
CATAGTTAGTCGGAATAGTGATTAATTGCACTCTATCAACAGCCAGAAAAAGGTTCCAAACACGAGTGTGGTATTTCTCGTCATCGTCGGCTTGCTTTAGACGGCCGTAGATCATAGATACGAGGCGCTTCTCGTGCTTCATCTCGAGTATATATATATTTAAGCAGTTACATAAGCTGACTTGACCTTGTCACGGCACTAGTAAGGGGGGACCGAAACACAACCACGACCTGACCACGTTGTCAATGCGCAAATCTAATATTTGGACAAATCTGGCGGTGTGAGAGATGAAGAATCGTATTGACTCCATACAAGCCAAACAGACATGAAAAAAGGCGTCCGGAACAGTGGAATGTTGAACTACATCATAGTAGTGTAATCCGTAACGATAATACGCCGTTTGATAATAATAGATGCCTGTCGCTATTGGATTAAGAATATCGGTGACTCTAAAAATGATGATCTGGAAAGTGATTTCATTACTCCTTATCTGCTTCTTCGGTTTTGATTTGCGCGATTCGTCGGGGCCACGACAGGGCCAAATGGATAATGTTTCAACGCTTGCGTCTGCACATCGTTAGAGACTGTTATTATCTACGTTTTTTTTGTTCGCGACATTATTAACTTGAATGGAACTTCAACAAAAAACGGCTCCCGTTTTGGCGCTTTGACTTTCGATTAACCCAATGTGAGCCGACCAATAGGCCCGTCAAAACGCGGTCAGCATGCGGAACGGGGTGAATCAGTGACCACCTCTCTGTCTGTCGGTGCCAATTGTCAGATCGAGAGTTTTATCATTTTCACTATCGGCCCACTACACGTGCGAAGTAATGTATTGAAATCACACACACACACACTAACGAGCCGCTCATTTCCCGTTACTGTTCACCAAATCCGCGGCAGTCACCGTGGCGTTAAAATCGTGTGTGCCCGGTAAATTATGTGTTGGCGACGTAAACGCTTAGTTGATTTAAAGTCGGAAATGGGAAAACATGATCGTGTACATAACGTGTGTGGCTAACTTTGAACCAAGGGGTCATACTATCAGACAAGCATATATGGTAGAAGTGTTTGAATCAATCGAATTAGCATTAGCTTTCGGTGATGCTTTTTGCTTTGTGTGTGTGACAACGGGTGATAACGGGAATATGTGTGACAAGGCGGACCGCAAGTCAAACTTTATTAGAAACGTATAAGCCCAAGGTGCCGTAAGTGCTCAAAGTCCCCCCAAAAGTTTGACTCACTTATGGTCTCGACACTTACGCTGTCCAACTGTTTCGCTCACTTGCGTACTTGGACTCACTACAATTTCCGTTTTTTGTCCATAATTAGCCAAAACGAAAAAAAATGAAACCTCTAATTGATGTCAGCCGGGGTTGTTAAAGAGCCCCAGGAAGATGCTTTTGCTAGTTACTAGTTGAAATACCTGAAAATGCATTTTTGTGCGACTGCATGTTTTAGAAACCAGCCTCTCTTATCAGTTGTACACACAGTAATGTTGTTCATTTTATCAACCATGTTACTGTCACTCCGAGTACACTTTGATTAAAAACACGTTGATGTCAACACAATTGACTCCTGCTGCAATTGATCAAGTACAACGAGCGGGCTTACACTGAGCCGAGCAAATGACCAGACTAATTATGATTCGGCAGCGGGGCATTCTTGCATCAGGTTCTAAAAAGGTTCCACCGTCTCTGTTTTTATCGTCAATCAGTCAGAGTTATAATCGTTCGGTTTGGTGTGACCATGGACTTCCACGGCATTCACACGTGTATGTTTGCTTACACAACACAACAAAGCAGATAGAGATTGTAAAGTTCCAATCAAGTTCAGCCACGCCGTGAAGAATTTACGCCGATACAATGTATCATTAGCTGGTGATATCTGCGTCTACTTTAGATGGTTGAATTATGAAACAACTGCCAATGAAGTAAACCCTGGGAAAGGGCCCTGGTTTTATTATCTAGAGGCGCGGCTTTTAACAGTCTAAATGAAACGAAATTGAACACGTATTGCATTCCGGTTCTAAAATGGGGGCTCTGGTGATTTCGATGATTTTGTGCTCTTGATTTTGTGCCGACTTGTTCATCGAGATCGATGCTTTAAACTAAACACCGGACGCGGCGACAAGATCATGTAAGAATAAACATGCTTTTCATGCCACACACACACACACACATCGAGTCATCCGTCGCCTGGCCGTGACCCCTATCATATACTAACCCGACGACGCGTACCCGGGGCCGAGTTTGCCTAATTAGCGCCAAGAATCAGCAGTGACTATAACTGCATTGAACCGCCGCGGTCATAAAGCGCCTAAAATTGAATTTGCGCGATTCGCTGTATATTTGCTCAGCATAAGATAAAATTAATTGACTGGCCATGACTTATCGCTTGGCGCGCACGTTGTGTCAAACAAAATGTAAAATAGAAGGCGTTGAACTATTTTTGTGCGTGTTTTTGACGATGATGGCACGTGGTGGCCTAGCATGATCTATCAATAATGATGATAATCAATAATATTTCCCAACCACTCTTCTAATCCCGAAACCAAAAGCTAAATTCGAGCGGGCGGCACGGAAGCATGCGCGGTTTCTGGGACGACACGATGCAACAAAGAAGAACTTCTGTTCTATATTCTATTTTATTCCAAAGGAGAACTAACACATGATATAAATGCGTACAACAACAGTCGTCTGATATTCTCAGTGCTCATACGCAGATCAATAGCATCAATAGCATAATTAAAGTTTCCATAATTATTGTTAGGATCAATATGCATGCGTTATATTCTTTGCTGAATAGACGTTTTATAAAGTTTTTAAATTCACAGTAATGGTAACTTTTGGTGAATACTTAATATATATAGACAGGCAAAAGAAGTCAAAAAAAATCGTCATGATAAGTATGAGTTCGGATGCATGCGTCATTCTTTGATGCCGAATTGGATCAATACTTAAAAGTCAAGTTAATACGTCAATGTTATAAACACTTCGTTAATTTCTTTTCAAAGACAGTAAGTATGAAGATCAAACAGTTATGCGTGTGGCTTCATTGATGGAAAAGTCCTCATTTTTTTTGTCAATGTTATTGCCTTTTTTTTCTGACTGTTCCCGCTAGGCGTCCCCAATTCTCGACCCGTGGGGATGATGAGGTTGACGATGATGATGAGAAGTCCTCCCACCCATGGTGATGCCATGATGAAGTTGAGCTCAACCACCCCATCTAACCCTGGTGGCTCCCTATTGAGCTCTCGTCTTGACGTAAGCACCATCGACCACGCCAGTAGTAACCATTAAGCTGCGAAGCGGAACAAAAAAAACGGGCTGAAATCATACCGTTTGAATCAAAGTCAAGACACATCACCAGACCTGTGGCCTAATCCGAACTTTCTGAAACAAGGAATTTGAAGACAGAATTTTTAACTTTTTTAACTACAACACAAAGAGAAACAAAAAAAATAACGATGAAACTGAGCACATCAATTCTCGGTTTGCTCGCCGGCACTAGCACCACAGTCCGAGGTAAATTATCAATGTTACTTTGATCATTTTTTGTTTGATTGATGCAACCAAAATCAATGTTTATTCGCAACTTGAACAAAACGACCACACCTTTTCTTGATCGTCGTCTTAAAATCGCTCAATTAGAAATGTACTTACTTCAGCATACGAGTTCGACGTCTTCCTACGCGGTGGCGAGGACGGCGTCTACACGTGGCGTGATGCCAAGAACTTTTGCATGTCGCTGAAGGATGGCTGGCAATTGGCGATCATTGACAGTGTCGAGAAACAGACCGCCGTGCACCAGGCCTTTGTCGACGCCGGCGCCAGTGCCGATGATGCGGCGTGGATTGGTTATATGAATGTCGACGGGTGGGGTGCAAATTCGGCGAATTCATTTGAAACACTCGACCTGTATGGAAATCGGGCAAAATTCACCAATTACGATGCCAATGAGCCAAATAACAAATACGGCAATCCAAAGGAGGAGCGCGGCGAGGACTGCGTCAAAATGGTACGTGGTGATTTAGATTAGATATGTAGTACCACTACATTCTCATCTTTCACACTTTTTGGCTTGAACCAAACCAAAAAAACTAAAACGTGATAATTACAGAAATTCACTGGCAAATGGGAAGACGCCCTGTGCGGACGTCGCCACACTGTCAAGGCAAAACGCGGCCGCGCCGCCACCCTGAACAGTTTCATCTGCGAGCCGAAGCCCCTCGAGGATGTTGGCGAGTGTGTCGCGATGGCGGTGGCGCCCACTTCCGACAATTATGAGGTCGTCCCGGCGCAGACAATCAGGTAATCATTCTAAACAACCAACTAACCTCGGGTCAGGCAGAAAACCGCCAACTCCGAATAATTATTCAAATGGGGTTGCACTGTTGACGTGAGATTGGGAGGCGATTCGACGCAGTGATTATAATTCGCTTTCAGTTTTCCAGCCGCTCGGGAAGCATGTCAAAGCAAGGGGCCCCAATGGGATCTGGTCGTGTTCGAGTCTGATGAGGAACTCGCCTATGTCAAGAAACTGATCAATTGTCTGCCCGAAGCATTCTGGGTTGGTTATCGCGAGAACAATGGTCGGGCAATGGATGTGCTTGGAAAGGTAGGATTTATTATTCAAATGAGAGGGAACGTGTAGTACTTGTACTAGATTCTGTCAGGATTACACCGAGTGATATGGATGCGCATAAATTATATCACAGTCAGAGCATGTGCCCCGGAATTAAGGCCAATTGCCCCTTCAGATCTTTCAAATTATAGACTTTCTTTCATTTGTCGTTCGTTACGTGGAGCATAATACATAATATCATTATTCTCTTTGTATAGCCGGCAACGATCCAAATGCCATGGGAGGTGAACAAAGCCGACGGCTCACCAGACGAGCCAAACGATCAAAACGGCGCCGAGGAATGTGTTCGCATGCGCCATGGGCTGATGAACGACGCCCAGTGTACGAAACAGTTTTCGGGTACAATGCGCGAGAATCTGGGCATGGGTTACGTTTGTGAGCGTCATGCCAATCTGGTCCCGACTGAGGCGCCACAGGTATGCACAGTTTTATTCTTTATTTCGCTTTGTTTAACTGTAATTGATGAATCAGGTCACCACAGACGCCGCCGAATTCTCAACGTGTGAGGAGAACGCATGGGGGATTGAACCGTTCAAGGTATGAAATTGATTCGAGCGTTAATTTGAGTTCTAATCATTCAAACTTTACTCAGGTCCGTCCCGGTTGTCGCGCGCCAGTCTATTGTGAAACAAGCATTGAAATTATCGACGCATGGACGCGTGTAATCGACAAACGCACCAAGACCAAGCGCTACGGGTTGGCGGCCAAGATCTCCGTTTCGGCAACACTCCTCTCAAAGGCACGCGGACAGGGCTACTCGATCCTGTTGCGCTTCCCAAAAGAGCTCACCAAGGCCTCTTACCAAGGATCGTGCTCCAACCAGAACTAGTACCGCTCCTACCGGGCGGGCTTATTAATAAGCCGGCTCCAAATATTTGGATTTAAAGCGGACTGTATATTAGCACGATAAAAGTGTGGAACATTAACTTCTTCAACTTTTACAATGGCGGCACCGAGGTGTTGCTCCATTCGAAGTACTTCAACCACAACAACAGCGGCTTTGATCCCGAGTCAAACTCGTTCATTCTAGTCGCCGACAACATGGACGTCATGGCCCATCCAACGTAAGTGACCTGTCAAAACTATTTTAATTTTAACCAACTAAAACACAGCGTCGTCGCCTTCACCGGGCGCCAATCAAAACACCAGTGCTTTGACCCGTCAATGCACATGGGCTCGCGCTCGTCAATGGCCCAGGGCGATTCGGCAATTCGCGCCCTGGCCAAGGCCGAGTATGAGGGCGATATCAATCTCGACAATGTGCAAAAGATTCGCATGTCGAAGGGACAGCTGAAGCAAGTGAAGGCGACTGGCAAACGTCGCAATCGATTCTAGATTCTAGACACTTTAAAGAGAACATTTTCTCACTTGTAAATACGTTTGTATAGCATCGTGTAATTATCTTTTTAAACATTCACAATCATCACTACTTTGTAAATAGCTAATTTCCGAAAAAAAAATCAATTAAAAATTTGGAAAGTTGGTTTAGTTTCGCGATCAATTTTTAAGCAGAGATTAACTTAGCGATATATGATGAGATCAAGTTTTGGAATACAGATGAAATTGATCTTTTGCGATTATATATCTAAGAGTAGGAACACAAACCGCTTTTTTGAATGAACCACAATGCAGTTACGTAAGTATTTTGGCCGCCCCTACCCGTGGCCATCCATCAATAGCATGCCCATCATTTTTTTACGAAAATCGGCAACGATTGAAACAATCAAGCATCACAATGTCAACAAGCCGACACTCAACTACAAATCATCAATCAAATTCAACTCAAATTCAACGGAGGAGCATGATGGCCGCAGGAGCTGGGCAGATCAAAATAATTCGACGACATATCGATACATCTAAATTATATGCGCAAATAAAAAAACTATACAGCCAATCAAACACAGACACTGCTTTAATTAATTCGACCAGCAACTTGACACAGAGTGTTCAGTGTTCTCCAGCTCGTCGGGTCTAACTGTAATGGCAAGACAGGGCCATTATTATAGACAAACCAGAAGACATGTTTCACGCCTTATCTGGGTGGGTGCAGTAAACACTGTTGCATTTACTGCTCGACTTGCGATTTCCCACTGAGTTTAATGACCCGGTCAACAGCATTGTTTTAGAAAATGTGGAAATTGTTATTGCATTGATTGCACTGTATGTTTGATCGGAGCAAATCCAACTGTCATAAATAACAAACCACACGTCTGCATGTTACTGCATTAATAACGCAGTGAGTTGTGCGCTCACTAAGACCTTCGAACCCCCACACGAACACTGCGATGTTGAAACTTCTTGTACATGTGTGTGGCGATAGACTAAACTTGTTTGAGTGACATACGAAAATATATAATTATCAAAAAAAGAGAAGAATTAACTAAAAAATATTATGTTCATCAAAGCGCTGACGGATTTTATATTCGGGAGTTCCGCGGCGCAGAAGAACGATAATAATAACACCCCACATCGTGAACGACGCAGTAGTAAATTTCACAATGACGTGTATCAATACCCGAAATTCATTCCCGAAACGCCAAAAGAGACGACGCCCTCGAAACGCTCGTCGAAGAAGAAGATGCTGACACGGCAGGATGAAGTGCAGCAGCAGCATCATGAAGAAGTTTCGCCAAAGAGTTATAAAGGATCGATCCTGAGTACGCCAAAGTCAACATCAAATAAGACACCAACCACGCCCCGTGCAGTTCAGTTGAGTGGCTCTCACTACTTCACTCGATCGAAGTAGAGATTTAGTATTCTGAGTTGATTATTTGATTTATTGTGGCGATAGGCCACAAAGGTCGAGGCCTGACAGTAGCCCACTTTTCTCGCCTGAACTTAAACGTCTGAGCATCCATTCGTGACAGTTCGACCCGACGCCGCCAAAAACAAAGACAATCCACCCGACCAGGAGCAATGGGCCAACTGAAGCGACCAAAGTCATTTACCAGCGCTCGGCCGAAAAGTGAGTGTTAGGCGCCAGTTTAATGGTGATTTATCGTGATTTGTGGTAACGCGCGAGTCTTTTCACCCCCTCAAGCCAGTGCAGCAGCACTTAGCACGAATAAACATGGGTCACATGTCATTATATTAAATTCCGCTTTCGCATTTTAGACGCGATGAAATTGCCCCATTACAAAGTGACGGCGCCCAGCCGCTCAGCTTCCCCAATATGGACGATCGGCTGCCCGATTACTTGGAGAATGATTTATCGTCGAATCACGCCTTCAGCCCGCTCCAGTGAGTCCCTATCCCCGCGCTTTCTAATCACCGACGCTTGCACACTTGATATTAATAATACAAAGTCTATTATTAATGGTCAAGTTTAACTAACAACCGACAAAACACTAATGCTTATTGCGCCTGACGCTGACTAGGAAATCAACACCACATACAACGCCAATAATCACGCATAGGCGAGCCAATTCGGCGCCGACCAAAATGCATCAAGTAGGCGGATCGACAAAAAGGTTTTTGTGCAAGATAGAAAAAACACTGAACGTGTACCACACAAAAAAACCTGCTGACGCGAGCAAATCGCACACACGTAAATGTAGGAAACCCCAAAGTTCCATAAATTACACACACCCTAACCCACACCGGGAGGTTGACCACAGCCCCATGTTAAACAAAGTAGTATCTGCCAACGTCACAGCAGTCGAGAGTAAAGTGATCGTCGAAAAAAAACCTGACAAAACAGAATCAAAGTCGAGCCCGGAATGTCGAACTGGACCAAATTGCGCATTGCCGTTGGTAAAGCCATCCTGCCCGATGCCGAGCCCGGTAGTTTGCACAAGTCATCCTCGTCGACCAAAGTAAATGATCGAACGTTTCAATACGTTCAGGATCAACGCAATTTGACAGGAACAGAGATCAAGTCGACTTCACTTTTTTAAACTTTCTTTAACTCAAAAACGCGAGCGACGTTACACACGTGCGTTATATAAGCCGACTCATTCCAAACCCGCTAATCTTGTGCGTGTGTGAACTAATGATTGTGACGTGTGGACCCTTTTTTAAATGAGATTGGGTCAATTAAAAGTCAAGACTTGTGACATAAAGCACAAAAAATGCAACGCAACATTGAACGGTCAAAGTCAACGACGCAAATTGAGAAGCAATCACAGCAACCATTGCGCCAATCGACATCACAATCACAGCGGCGCATTACGGGCGGCGATAGCAAACAGGACAACAAAACAATGTCACAGTCACAATCGACACTGACGCAAAGGGACTATGAGAAGTTGAGAAAGCGTGCCTCACGGGACGTTACCGTTCGCAAGGTATCACGCATTCAAAAGGTGAAGCGTGCCTTTTCGACAATGGGGAAGGGGTTTTTAATAATGATCGGATAATAACGGTGCTCCAGAACACCGTTCAGATAAGCACCCGTTGAAAGCGATTTTTGCATCGATGGATGAGCAGACTAAACGTCCATCACATCACCCATGGAATCACCGTTCAATGAAGGATGTAATTGTAATAGAGGACAAGGCAAAGTGTAAGTCGATGATGACGCTGCCGTTTTTCATTAGTGTGAATCTAATAGCCGCATTAACACCCATGTTAATTGTGTTATGCTGAGTACTAGTCGATTCTGCCGTGTACATGACCCCGATCACGTTGTTTGTCTAAAAAGCGCCACACCGGAAGGGGAAATGCATGGTTTATTCAAGTGTCCACAACGGATTTCTTCTACACGATTTCATAAGCAAGGTTTTTTATCATTCAGTCAATGACGTGAGCGCGTTGAAGCAGGCGGCGCAATTGAATCGACAGTCTAATTTGGGTAAGAGCATATGTAAGAGCAAGTTCGAGACTATTCTTTCTTCGCATCCGTAGTCCAACAATCGCGACAGACCATCCTGAACGAAATGGGCACTGCAGTCCGCCGCTCGCGGACCACATCAGGCACGTACAGATGACGATACTAAATTGTGAGGCGCCGTCTTAGAAGTTCTAAGCGATGACATTTGCCGACACTATCGCTGTTTGTATAGCGTCGATAGGCATTTTGGGGATCTAGGTGGTTATAAGCGTGTGAAAGGCTTCTTTTAGGAAATGAAAGTCAAGATGCCGACCATCGAGTACCCATGATGCATCGGCAGCAATCGGCGCCAATGACAGCCCACAGTCTTGACATGGCGGCGTCAAGTTCGTCACGACGTCTTATGTCCGAATCGCGCATGGTCCAGAGTTTGGACTTTAACAACACACAGGAGTCACGCGACAATGACGCCCAGATCGAACAGGAACGTCAAAAGTGTATACTTAGACAGAAACAAACGTTACGTGTAAATCGCGATATGGGCGCATTTCATAAGCCGCTTGTTCACACCCTTATCAGACTAGGCTGGTCACTTTTGGGCTAAAGATGCGAATGTCATCAGCATCGCGCGTTTCACGTGTATCAACAAGTAAGAAGCCCGACAATCGAAACCGATCCGATTCGGTGCGAAAGTTGGCGAATATGCGAATATCCTACAATAAGAGTAAGTCCAAATTGTGCTTGCTCACCCAGTTCTCATTAGTATCGGCACATTGATTCATTAGATCCAGAAATAGAAAGTAAAACGGGAAGAAACGTCGTCTAATGAAGCTTGACGAGTGGCTCAATCTTTGAATAACGTAATAGGGACCCACTAATCGCACCGCTACACCAGCCGTTACCAGGGCCTCTTGAATATCTGGAGAGGGGACCCAAAAGCGTCACT
>SCLD01104310.1:0-30944 GCA_004367895.1 Oikopleura longicauda
GGGACTAAATTCAAAATTCGAAACGCGTTTTGCCGGCCTTAGTCCGAAGGCTGAAGTAAAGATTTGGATATTTAGTCGTCACTTACTCTCTCTATCTCTATCTCAATCTCTTTATCCAAATTTCCACTATATACCTACTGTATGATTACTTTGTCTCTCTCGCTCTGTCATTATCTACTGTGTGTGTGTGATGCTACGTGTCATAAATGGTGCTTTCTCTCTCTGTCGGGGTCTCTTATTGAATGTCTGCTCTCTCTTTCTCTCTTGTTCGTCCGTTCAAATTTGGTTTCTTCGTGAGTTGAACTTGAATTCAATTCAATGATAATAAGACACACACACATAGCGGTAACTAGAACATTTCTATAGTGTGTCTCACTGTAACAAAAAGGCTCTACTGATACTGTCTCTCGATTCTGGTGGGGGAAACGTCGTGTCGGTAGTTGATTAAAATTGGTAGTTAAAAGTATAATACGTACTGTAGTCTCGGCTTCTAGTGACGGGCCCCGCGTCTGTGCGGTAAACTCTTCTTTCAACAGCAAAATTGAGAAAAGAAGAAAAAAGACTAACAATGGTGTTATGTGCTCCGTAATATAGAGAGGCAAGTGAGCCTTGGGGCCAATAATGATTAAAGCGCCTTCATTCATTGGATAGCCGTTTAACCTTCCCCAGCGAAACCACAACAAGTACACAGGACAATAACAATAAAGTTAGATCAATGCTCATTATGTTGAAATCGTCAAAGAAGCCGGAACCCTAACCCGAGTCTGATGATTGATGCGTACCGGTCGGGATTAGAATTGTGCTGATAAAACAATCCGCGCCTGTCACGCTGAAGGTTAATTTTGTGGAGGTAATTTTCCACTCAATATCTCGGCCAAGTGATGAAAACAACTTGACTTAAAGTTCATGAAGAAGATTTTAGAAGGAGATCAAACAGGAGAGCAAACATGAAGCACCCACGTATGTTCCCACGACGGTGAAAGAATGCACTTGAAAATTAAGAAGATGACAAAAAACGACGCAATTGATTGGCACATTCCGATTATACCTGGGTGATGCCCACCAGGGTGATGGGGTGGGGGTTGACGGACATGGGACAATGGTTGTGCGTTGTTGTTGGAAATCATGTCTAAATGCTTCAGGTCATCACTTTCTAAAAGCCGATTTCATAACAGTCAGAACCGAGTCAGCCCGGTCATGCTTTTCACGCGTGTGTGATGCAACAATAGGGACAATTTGTGTGAACTATTGTTTGGGGTAACACAAAGTTACACACTGCGATTACGTCAAGTCGGATGAGATTATAATGATCACTTATATCATCGGAAGAGGGTGAACTGAGCAGGTTGTCTTTGCTAGAATAAACATTTTCATCATGTTTTCCTTGCCATCTTCTTATCAGTGATGGGATAAGCTATCACCGGAGATATGATCCAGTTATGAACATTCACAAACGCCTCAATGTTGTACTCCAACATTGACTTGCCCCTCATACCAAGTGCGTGCTCCACAGTCAAGTATACTCAAGTGTAATGAAATGTTGACTGTAAAATTGTGTATTTATACAAACAGGTAGAACATGGTTTTTTCTCTCAGTTACTTTGACTAAGGTGTTTTCTTAGTTGCTGCTTCGGTATTGTTACAATTGTGACAATTTCGTCATTCTCCGCGTTAGATGACCTTCAATCTCCAGACTCAGCTGCTCGTCAAACCTGTCAAAGAGCTCGCTCAGGAGTGAATTGTCCCTAAGACGCAAAAATAAGAGATAAGTTGAACATCGTCACAGTGGCCGTCATCACCCCCACTTGCGCCAAACGCGTGTATATTACCTTTTCGCGACAAAATTCCGTAGATTTTGGAGGCACTCGACGGCGCGACAGATGCGAGAGATGCCCTTCATTCGCGCGTAGTCATCACTCTCGGTGACACGTGCCACTTTGACTTGCTCGGCAGACAAAAGTGAGCTCTCTTCAGCAGTGTCTAATTGGAGCGTTTCATTAATTGCGGCATCGTGATTTTCTATTGTCAGTTGCTAATTAAAGTTAGACCGACGATAATGGTTACCTTCGTGCTCTTCATACTCCTGCTCTTCTTCTTCTTCTTTTTCTACTTCTTTGTGGTCAAAGTTAGAATTAAAGTCATTTGCCATGTCATTGAAATTCCATTGGCTTTCATCTTCATAGTAAATCTCAGGCGTGGTTGAGGTGGTGGTTGTTGTTGTCGTTGTGGTGCTTGTTGATGTAGTCGTGATTGTTGTTGTAGTAGTTGTTGATGTAGTAGTGGTTGTCGTTGTACTGGTCGTTGTCGTAGTTGTACTAGTAGTAGTTGTCGATGTCGTAGTTGTCGTAGTTGTGCTGCTAGTCGTTGTCACATCTGGAACGCATCCAATTTGCTTTTTGAGCTCCTCATTCGTTTCCATCACGTCGATCCCGTTGCCCGAATAACCCGTGTTGCAGGTGCATTGGAATGCATGTGGCGTGTCAATGCATTGCGCATTCTCGTTGCAATTGTGCAGCCCAAGACTACACTCATCACGTTGATTTGTGCTGATGATCATCCAGCCGCGGCACGACTGGGCAAACGGTGCCGTCAGGGCCAGTTTTCGCGGCTTGTACGGGATCAAGCGCGTTGCGACGTCCCCATTGGACAGTAATGTCTTGACAATGTTGTCGGGTGCCGTTTCATCCAAATAGACCTGATCATCGTTCAGTGACTTCTGACGGCACAATGATGACCAGTATGCGAGTTTGTTGTCATTCTAAAATGCGTTTAAAATGTCCATTTCAGGGATTGTTACCTTTGGTTGCCAACTCTGCTTCCCCTTGGTGACATCCCAAGCCCAGGATATGTAATCTTCGAGAATGTTCATTCTGACTTTGCCATCCGTTGACTCTAGTGCTGAATAATAAAAGGGTTTAAAACGTGTGTAACAGAATTAACTTTATATGCTTACTCAACATGTCGAGACATAACACGTCAATGTGGTTGTACACAAATGCAATCATCGTCAGCCGATTCAGATCACCTGGAAACGGGCCCGATTGCATTATGTTTTGACTATTGTAGACATTTGCATAATGATTCTCAATACGCCACTTGCAATACGCGCCCCGTTGACAGTTGACCAGTCGCGGATGGTGCAAACGGGTTTGCTCTGTACGTTACGGTGTCGTCACAAATGTTCAACAAAGTATGCGGGGTGGCGGCACTAGTGTAGTACTCCAGCCACACACACACACACCGTATTATTATAAAGAGTTATTCAATTCGACATTCCTGTTTTGACGGCATCATTTATCATGAAAAAGCTGTTTGCAATGCCTGCAGACTCCTTCAGCATACCACGCGGACCGTTCTTATCAGAGCAGAACTTCATCCGTAGGTAATAATCGCCACGGACACCTGAAGAAAAAACGGTGTTCATTAGGAAAACGGAAAAGTGGGGTGACCGCTCCACTACCGGTCATTAGAAGGGTCTCGCTCTTGAATTTGGTTTAAAAGTCTTATAGAAGTCTTTTTTGACTAATTATCTAACAGATAATTACCGTTTGACCTAATCTTGCAATGGCACAATAAACAAGGACTGGTCTAATTCAGATTGCCGTATGCATTCGGTCAAGTAGTTGTTTTATTGTGCAAAAAGACACGTTTTCATTCGTGATTTCTTGATTGAAACTAACCTGTTAGAAGCTGTAAAAGCCAGCAATACCGAATCAAGTTTGACATCTCTTTCTATATTTTCTCTTTTTACTATATTCTAAATTCTATTACTACTACGGCTATTACTACTACGGCGCACCAATGATGCAACGGTGGTGGCGGAGGAGGACGCACGCCATGCTCCACCATGCTTTATCACTAGCCGCCGCTGCTCGGATGCGCACTGTTCCGCCTGTGCTTTATATAAGCATCCATCGACCACATTTGCGCGTATACAAATCGCGTCATGTGCACTCAAACAAACACTGGTTTTGATTGATTGATAAGACCGGCAACAACGAGAGCACACAGACAGTACCATACAGTGCGCGGTTTTATTCGGGTTCAAGGGCGAGGCAGAGTATAGTCAAATATAAAATTAAACTTGACGTCAAGCGTTGATCAAGACTGGCCGTGATGGTGAGTCTGGCTATCATGAAGTTCAAACAAAACAATATTTAAAGATTGAGCAATAGATTGAGTAAATTAATACAGTAATGCGGCGTTATAGTGAGATTGTTTTTCTAGCTCATTTGGCGGTTCTTGTCATAACACGCACAGTTGTTATTGCATATGAATTTAAAGAGGGGCCTTTCGAGAAAACTAGTGATCGGTTGCATAATGGGCACTTCAATCAATCATAAACGGCTCAATATGCGCTTGTAGTTCCTTGAAGAAGTCGTCCGTTGTTTCACCTTTCAATTCAAAGCCGAACCCATCCAATCCATAGTCAAACGATTCATTCTCGAGCAACTGATCTAAATGTTGTTCAGCCGCGTTGTGCTGCTTGGCATCGATGTGTTGCTGTTGTTGTTGTTGTTGCTCCTGTTTCTCCTCATCGTGGTACCACTGCTCGGTGCTGATCGTTTCCACCATTGGCTTCTCATTTTCTGACGTTACATTCACCACGTCATAGTTTGACTCTTGTAGCGCATTCAGCTTTACGGCCAGATCTTCGAGGAAGATAAGCCTGAAACCACAATGTTTATGTTGTAAATCACATTTTTTGCGATGTTCCAAAAACCTGTTTACCGCCTCGCGCAACACTTTGGCCTTCGTTGCCGATTTCATCCGCGGACACACCAACATCTTGATCTCGTCAACATGATCATTGAACCGTTCCATTCGTCTCTTCTCCCGCTCAGTAGCGGCACGTCGTCGCTCCGTCCGGAATTCTAATCGCGGTGCCATTTCAGGTAAATGCAGTTCTGATAACGACGCTTCTTGATTTATGGGGCTCATTTGTCCGAGTGACGATTATATATTGCCCCGATAGGCGTTGAAAAGACAAGTCAGTTGTAGCGGAACATCACAACTGATACGACGACACACGTAAAGCACGATTATAATGCACATATCACAAGACACACCACTGCTATCGCCTAATGACACACACTAATCGTCAGTCGAATCGTTTTATAATAAGAGACGAAAGTGACCCCTGACCCGTTTCTTAATTGTTTTTGATTTATTTGACGATTACATCTCCGCTCGGAAGATATTTGTTTATTTGTACAGAAGAAGTACACATTCGATATAAAAGCCGCCCCCGGCAGGTCATTTGGGTAGGAATTGAAATTTCTCCGAAAAAAAACTAGAAAAAATGAAACTCTCAGTCGCCCTCTTCGCCGCCGCCCAAGCCAACCCCACCGAGTGGATGGTGAACCAGTGGTGGGAGCAGGCCGTCCAGGTCTTCAACTTCTCCGCCAACAACTGGAGCTCATTTGCCGCCGCCGTCAACTCCGTAAGTTCCTAAATAAATCCAGCTTCACTTTTTAAAACCAAATCCCAGGTTGATGACTCCCAATGGCAACCACTCTGGCAATTCTGCAACGCTGACGGCAGCGATGCATTGAGCTCGGACGAGCTGACCAGCTGCGGTGCCCGCGCCGCCACCTACTTGGGCATGCCACAGGCTCACCAGAACTTCCTCTACGAGTTTGCCGGCAAATACTGGAGTGTCATCGATCAGGACGGCTCCGGCGATTTGAGCTATGACGAGTACCGCTACACTTTCGGCGGTTTCGCTGCCACCGACGCCGGCGTCATCATGGCCGCCTTCGACAACAACAGCAACGGTGTGTTGGATGCTGAGGAGCTCTCCAACTGGAAGTCAACCATCCAGAACCTGATGAACCAATGGGGCTGGAACCCATCTGACGCCACCAAGGTCTGCCTCAAGGACGCCTGGTCCGCTGCCGACAGTAAGTCCACAGTATAAAGTGTTGCAATACTAATTCAATAAACTTCAGAAAATGGCAACCAAAACGATGCCACCCGTCAAGAAATTGCCCTCTTTACCCTCGGCACCTGGAATTGCATGCTCGCATAAGTTTTCATTCATCTATAATAAATTCGACTATTGAACACGCAGGCTTGTCACTACGTCGTTATTAGCGCTCAGACAAGGTCAAGTGCGGGCGTCTCGCCATTGAGCATCATGTGAAGCTTTTCTTTCTATTGAGTCAAACAAAGTGTTAACAATCTAGTGTAGTCTAAAGTTCTATCAAGTGTAGACGGTCGTTTAGTGGCGTGGTTAGTCATTGTGGAGTTGGCCCAGTTACTATTGATTATTACATTACCCGAGGGTTAACCACCTCTCTCTCTCTGAGTCTGATTTCGTTGATCGATCAGTAGTGCTATTCAGTGGTTTTATCACGCTTATAAATAATCACCTCTTTATGATCTATGTCGAGAACAAAAGAAATTATATATGTATCTTCTGAATGGAGCTTGGATAGAGGACTCTGCGCGTTTTTTTTCTACATATCCTTCTGAAACTTGTGGTGTGTAGGTTTTAGTGCCCTACTGTTATATAAAAGCGTGGCATCTATAACTCTAACAAAAAACCAGTCATTACCTCAAATCAATTGAATTCAGTCAGAGAGAAACTCGCGAAAGTAAACTCAGTCGTCAGGCAGAAGGAAAAAGAGAGAAAAAAATCGAAGAAGTTGTACAGACGGCGAAGGCGGCTTTGAGCGCGACGCGCGACCCCTTAATTGGGTTAGAAGGTGCGATAATGGTGGGACGACAGTTGTTTTTTTTTTCTTGAATGTCGACGAATTTGAATAACAAACGAAAGAAAGAAAGAGTTCCAGTTAGTTATGATGACGGTACAGTGTTCAAATGGCGCTGACAAGGAAACAGTTGGCGTGACACCGACAAAGAAAGGAACGCGGGGGTGAACAGGAGACCATACGTGTGACTGCAGACTGTTTGAACATGATATAACTGTATTGATAACGTGTAGCCAGGGATCAGTCATGTTTTAAATTATTTAATTTGTCAGCATGTTTGTCGATGGGCGATAAAACTGGATACACATTTACTACAGGGTGAACTACAGGTATACCAAAAAAAAGCCACATGAACTCGTTAAAATGAAAAAAATAGGGGCGTCATTACGAGAAATCCCTCGAGTAATATATCGAACCTGGATCGATACTTATTCTGATGCAATAATGCGTACTAAATCGAACTGATGAGTGAACATCACGAGTCTGATTGAGTGATTGTTATGTAACCCGCTTGATTGTAGTGTGTACCAGTGCTCTGCATCTTTATTTGCTCCCCCACCACCACCACTCGCTCTGACTGATCTCACCTTGGGCAATGTCACGGTTAAAGCCATAGTAAAATTGAGTTGTTCACCCCTTTACTTGAAGAACGCACCACTTCCGATTGTAGTAGTACGTGTTCGCATCTGTCGCGCTACACAACCCTATCCGACAGTCTGCGACCGCCCTCCCGACTCCGCTGGGGCATTAGCCGCTCGGACATTCAGGAGGGCTTCGAATTCGCCAATCGGAAGTTCTGTCTCATTCGCATGATTGGCAGTGGCTCGTATGGGCATATTTGGCTTGGTCAAAACAAAGGTAATTTATCATTCACTGTCAACTCATTACTCATATACTAATTCAATAGTAAGCGGCAACGAAGTCGCCGTCAAAATCGAGCATCACCGACGGAGTAATCAATTGCCCCAGGAGCAGAAGATCTATCAAATCCTGCGCGCTGGTGTCGGCGCGTCCGGCTTTCCCCAGTTACTCTTCTATGGCGAGAGTGAAATTGTCAACATACTGGTGATGGAGCTGCTCGGGTGTACGATTGAGGATTTGTTCAACCGATGCAATCGCAAGTTTTCGCTCAAAACCATTTTAATGTTGTTTGATCAAATGTTGGCGCGAGTTGGTACGTTCAACAACTTTTTTGCGTGTGATTCGCTCAAGTCACTCGCAGTTTTATTTTTATCATTAACATTATTATATAGAGTATGTACACAGTAAGGGCTTCGTTCATCGCGATATCAAACCGGAGAATATTGCCATGGGATTAAAACGCAACCAACGGAAGGTTAGTCTCTTGCGTTATCACCAGTACGAACAATAGTTAACTGTTGAACAGTTGTAGTAGTTTATGTTTGGCATTTCGTAATTATTGGTCACGTAACATAACAGGAATGTACATCGTAACATGGCGTCACACAGCGACCAATGATATTTCATACCTGTTTTCTATTATTAGAATAATTTTGTAATCTCACTCACTAAAACGATTTGCCCATTTTCATAGGCGCACTTGATTGATTTCGGCTGTGCCAAATTCTACTGGCAATCGCAGAAAACGCGACAGCACATCCCATTCAAAACGGGCAAACTCGGACTGCGTGGCTCGGCTCGATTTGTGAGTTTCAATACTAATTCAACAGTAGAGGTCAAACAGGTTTCTAGTGTTCGAATAACGCACACTTGGGCAATGAGCTCTCGCGGCGGGATGACATGATATCGCTTGGGTATACGATTGCCTATTTACTGCGCAATCCGCTGCCGTGGCAAAAATCAAATGACCAGAGCGGCAGGACCAATCATAAAGGCTACTATTATGATCGGATAGCGGCCGTCAAACTGCAGTTCAATGGCCAGCGACTCTTCGAGGGCTACCCGTGCGAATTCGCCGACTATATGACCGTATGTATAAGTGGACGTTCTTTTGTGAATAATGCTGACCATGTCTATTTTAGTATTGTGAGAAGCTGCGCTTCGAAGAGCAACCAGACTACATGCATTGGCGTGAGAAGTTTAGAACGCTATTTAAAATATGTAACTATAAATGGGATTTCAAATTTGACTGGCTAAAGTAAAGGCTTTAATAAAAGTTAAAGTACGACGGCTTGTTTTTCTGACTTAGTGACCCCGATCTACTAAGTCCAATGACGTCAATCGATATCTGCATGGATGAACCACAAAACATGACGTGGCGGAGTGAAGTGGACGATAACAAAGGTGGGTCAAGTTTTGTTCGGTCAATAATCTGATGGAACTTTCGTCATGGAAGTGTTCCATTTGTCCACCAAAAATGGCTCGACATGACACAATCGTACATTGTACTGATATCTACAATGCATTAATTTATACGTCTTCACTTTTGAAGAGCCTCGCCCTAAGGTGCTTTGTTGCTGTTAAATGCCCTACTTTTATACCCCAGTGACAGTGTTACGGCGACACGCAAGCTGTTGATTCCGATTAACCCTGTCACCATGATACGCAACATCAATTCAAAGTAGACGGTTTAGGATTTAAATCGAAGTTGCTTCGCCGTCTGGTCGGTCACTATTTATAGGTTGCGGATTAGATTTATTACTACTAAGGGCGTCAATCATAACCCAAGTGGCCTCGAGGTCGTTTCGATGCTAAACACTGTCTGCACTGACTTCGCCTAGCCAAGTTCATTATATTTTATGCAGACATACAGACGTGGTACATGTCTTTTTCTCCTTTATTGATTATTAATGGTAGTAAATGATGCTGAGGTACAATTCATTGCTTGTTCACTATCTCAAATTATTCTCGACTATCACGGATATACGCACGCCCACCGTCGTCTCCGCTGCCGCCGCCGCCGCCGAGGCACATTGCATGTTTGTCGCCGCTGTCTCAACACTGATTGACGAGCCGGCACTGTCGTCACTGGTCAGTTGATCGTATAGGAGCGCATCGAGATTGTTATAAAAAGCGGTCGATGCTTCGGCAATTGCTTGATGATTGAATCTTGAATGCAATGTTGATTGAACATCACTACTAATGTTACTAAAGCTCACCTCATATTTGGCATGATCTATTCTCTGTGTTACGTTGACGTTGACTGAATATTGTAAACAGATTTTCATCGATCTTATAAAGGACTCATCTAGCGGAAATTTTCCTCAAGTAGGTTTTTACCTCTCAAAATTGAAATGATGTTGCGCCGTCTATCTTTTATACACCAATGTAGAAAAACGAGAAGTGATGCAGGAGTGACTATATAGCTGACGTGAGCCAGAAACAGACAGTGAGCCCCTTGTTGCATCGACAATGCATTTGTCTGAAGACTTCTTTAGTTGGACATTCAGCCCCGTGAATTTAATCACCATTGGATTACGTCATTTCCAACTTCGAGTTGTACGTTTCGTCCGAAATACAATGAACCTTGGAGCTTGAAAATGAACCCTTCACGGTACCGTTCACATTGGTAGACATGTGAGCCGGTATTATTATCGGTTTAAAGAAAAGGTATGAACTTGATACCGCTGCGGGACTATTGGCAGTTGCTTATTCAGCAAGATGGATACGTTTCACGACGCGTAAGTGATAAGAGATCATCATCCAGGTCATCAATCCAAACTCAGCCTAAACTGTGTATAAACAGTAGTGTATTTCGCGTCAGAATAAAAAGAAAACGCTGACAAAAGGCAAGTATAGTTAGCAAGTCAAACCTAAACAGGTCTAGCCTCGGGCGTATACAAGTTCACATTTGAGCCATCGTGCATAATCTACCAACGTGAACTTGATGTTAGTTGTCACACGCGCACTAATCCACACAACAGCGAACTTGATACGCCCAGCTCTACCGCATTTGAACCGTCTTTCCGTGATCGAACCTCCGTGACCTCCGTGAACCTCCGTGACACAAGACACAGTTCGAGAACATTCTTTCGCAACGTTCAAAGTCCGTACGCTGCACTGCATATTGGTCCGCTTTGCACTTTCTTCATGCATCAATAGGCCATTCAATGTCAGTATTGGACTGTTGCGAATTATTGTTTGTCAATATATTTGGGCCAATAGCAAGGTAAACTGTTTTCGATGAGGATGAGAAAGTGCACACATGTCAGCTGCTTGTGAAAGCTCAGGCAAAATAACAGAGTAAAAACTGAAGCGGATGAATAATGACGTTCAGGAGCAGTGTTCAAAATTATCAGATAGTTGTTTCATGTGGCATCGGCGAGAGACGCTTTGCATTACGAATAAACTCTTGGTACTTCTTCTCGTGCTTGCTACAATTAAACGCGGTTATAATGGTGTTAAGCTTAACACTAGATACCTTATGTACCAGACAATCAACACAATGACGGACAGGATGCCGATGCCAGTCAAAGTGCCGCCTTTTTAGATGTGGTTATTAACTGACTGTCATATTAGTTAAAACAATATATTACGTAACAAGGGCCAAACTTGAGTCTAGTTCAATAACCAACCCACTAGATTAAACAGCGAACGGCCTGCTTCATCTAGCTTTATATCGGCCTCGGCTGATAAGGGGGTATCAGTGGGATAGGCAGATCATTTTATTTCATAAAAAAGCTGATACGCATCTCTATGTGGTACGATCCAAGGCATATTCTATGTGAGGCCTGTGTTACTTCACTCAAATGACGTCTTAGTTCTCTAAGCCCCTTCCCTTGTTTAATTTGAACACTGGTAAAAAGTAAACTATTAGTGCTGATCTCATGTACCGTCTTCTCATTTCGCATCGATTGGCACAGCGATGTCCGGTTCGACATTAGTTTTGAGAATGTCGACACGCCACTGGTCATGCACAATGTCGACGCATGCTTCGCCGAGTACGACGACGAGTACGAATCAACGCAGATTGAGTGTGTTGACGAGCGCGGTTTTGGCGAGCTTCGGGTGACGCGACGTTATGGGCCCAGTGTTCAACGCGATATCCTGGGCGAGTTTGACATTACGCGGATTGTGGTTGAAAATAATCTCGGCACGGAAGTCGAGTTTATCGTCAAGAACTATCACAATCGGGATGTGGTGATTATGGAGCAGCATTTCACCAATGGCATTGAAAACACGACAATTCCCCTTGGTGACGAACTTGAGATTCCCTATCCCCAAACTGGATGGCCGGGTAAGTGAAGCATCTATAGATCCGAAGTCAAGTCTCGACAACCGTTTCAGTCCTGGCCTTTTCGGAGGTAGACCAGGGGCTGGGTTTTATCACACCCGGTGGTAATATGCTCGGTAATACACGGCTGACATATGGCAACTTGACAAGCGGGGCGATTCGTGACAACATAAAAGACAGTCGCCAAGGCGGCGTCAACGTTTTTGTTGATGCGTTTCATGAAACGAAAAAGCCTGTTATGTGAGTGAGATTCTTCTTAATGTTCTTAAGTGCTCTAAACCGTAAAACTTCATTAAAATGTCCTCGTTCTACCTTTAATGTTATTTCATACTGAGCAGTGTCATTAATGGAACAACAATACGTTTGATGTTGCGTTTGATGTAACTTGAAGGAACACGAATAACATGGATAAACATCCTATACCTTCTACAAGTCGACTCACTTTGACGCTTGTCAATTTATTTTAGCTCATAGTAACTCGTCCTTAGTGTCGCAACAGCTTTGGATCATTTTCTCGATCAAATACAATTCGACCTCGAGGATGGCTACCCGGGTGGCGATGCCATGCTTTTTGGCGTTAATCGAGGCTACCGTTCCATTCCGGCCGGATTCGTTGTTCGAAATATCATCGCCGGCAGTCTTGATGGAGTGACCGGGGCAATGCATGAATGGGGTAAGGCAATGCGTCAATGGCATCGAAAGGATGGTCATCGGCGCAATGCAGCGATGGAGAATCGATACTTGGGTTATTATACCGATGCCGGGGCTTACTACTACTATCACACTGAAGAGGGCATGAATTATGACGAGACGTTTCAACATATTCGACGTCACCTCGACGAAACCAAGTGGCCAGTGCGATTCAGTCAGTACGACAGTTGGTTCTACCCGCATGGTGTTGGAAACGGGCTCAAAGAGTGGGAATTTTTGCGCGATGAGGACAACTTTCCTCGCGGTGGCGAGGCGGCCTTTATTGATCACCATCTGCCGTTAGTCGCACATAACCGATGGTTTGGACCAGACAATGTTTATGCGATTCAAAATGGCGGCGAGTATCAGTTTGTCATTGAGAACAACACGATTGACATTCCAATTGGCCCGCCTGGCTCTGGAGTCGGTCCCTATGCGCTGCCAAATGACACGTCCTTCTGGGATGATTTTCTTTCTCAACGACGCCAGTGGGGCTTGATGACATACGAACAGGACTGGATGGACAAGCAAGTAATGCGTATGGAGTGGACCCAACAAGTAGCGGGCGTCGCAGCCAATAATCTGTACCAGATGAACCACGCCGCCGAGATTTCCGCCATCGACATCCAGTACTGCATGTCAACACCGCGCATTGCCCTCACTTCACTTGAATGCCCATCAGGTAGGTTACTATTGTAGTTCGATATGTAAACGTTTATCGACGTCACATTCACCTAAAGGGGTTGTTACTAGTAAGTTCCGCTTTTGGTTTGAAAAAAAAAATGGTGAAATTTAGGGATTTTTGAGAAATAAAGTTCCGTTTTCGGAACTCTATTCCTTTGCAGCTCAATATGGCTTGAATTTTGTGGGTTCTTCAACTATAGTGCGTATAAATGAGTGCGTATTTATACTCGAGACCCGGAACTCTAATCCAACCCCCTGTACAGTAGGATGCCAAAAATTGACCCACCCAAATTTTGCCGATTTCGAAAAAATGGGTCAATTTTTGGAAAGGGTGTTTTTTGATCGAGATTTTACCCGGAAATGTCATTCAGTATGTTTTGTTGTAACATATCTCAATATGGCAATCCGAGATGCCGTAAAAGGGCCAATAATATGCTACTAGGCACGCCATAAGAAATTTTACCATAATTAGAAACCTGACGCTTCGTGAAAATGCTATTTTTCGATGAAAAATGAATACTAAAATGTAAAAAAATCCACTATTTTAGGGTGCTTTTTTCGTGTTTTTAAAAAAAAGGTCAATTTTTGGGAAGGGTGTTTTCGGCTTTTTCGAAAAATGGGTCAATTTTTGGGGTGTCAATTTTTGGCATCCTACTGTATGTCATATACTTTCTCTACGCTGTTATCAAACTCAGGTAGTGGTTGTAGTCATATAATCGTTGATATCTGGTCTTTATTTCGACTATTACTATCAGTGACACATGCACGTGCCTCGGCCGACTACGCATACAACTTCGCCCAGTGGCAAATCGGCTTCTCATCCATGTTCGCCGAGGCAATAGGCCTGGCGCCACTGAAGGATACGTTTCACTCAATCACCGTCCAAACGGCGAATGATGCTGATGGCGACGTGCCAGGTGATTTGTTCAACGAGCACTGGTCCGAGTTACATGCGGCGGTGGCGTTGTTCTCGAAGGGGCCCTTCGTCCCGGGTGATCGCATCGGATATGAGAATCAGCGGTTGTTGGCGCGAGCATATAACAAGGATGGTTTACTGTTGCAAATGTCGGAATCAATGAAACCACTTGATACGCTCATGCTCGCCAAAGCACGTCCCGACTCGCCAAATGGACCCCCGGGCGCGGCCGGTCCCGGTGAGCGACTCGAGTATATGTTTGGCCAGCGCTGGGGTGCACAAGTGTTGACGGCGCGCTCGCGAGTTGGCAATTTGAATGGGCGCGTGTGGTTGATTGCTAACATCACATGTGATTATACGTTGCTCGAAAAGGACATGGGCCTAACGGATGAAGAGATGGAAACTAGTGCCATTTATTATTATGGTTTTCCCGAGTTCAAATTGGCCGAATCAAACACAGAGTTCAACCTGACGGATAAATATAAATTCGAGCTTTTGTACCGAGCACCAATCATCACGCTTGAATCAAGCAGCTTCGGAATTATTGGTGAGATGGACAAGTGGTCGCATTTATCACCACAACGTGTTAAACAAATAACCAACTATCACCACTGGGCGACGGTTGAGTTGTTTGGGGCGATTGGCGAGGAAATAACATTCTACACATGTCAACTCGGTAAATTTATTTTTGGAATCACGCCTTACTTTTGTATTTGAAGACGCGAATGGAAAAGTCATCATGCCCCTGGTTGAGCATCGCACTAAATTCGATCGAAGTCAACGAGCATTAATACGAGTTGACAATATTTAATACCTAGCCTGTTAAGTAGAACAGCAAATACAAATAAGCTACTTCTTGTTTTGTTTGCACTTAACAAAGTTGGGGAAATGCGCTCTTGTCAAACAGTGTAAGTCTGTTAATCGTCACGGTTTTGAAAAAGTGAACAGTTCCGATAGTGAACGCGAGGATGCGGTTGAATTTGGTGGAGTTGGAACTTCTCTCTTCCAGCCTGGAAGAGAAAGTCAAGATCGAAGTGGAAAAGAATAGGGCGTTAAAGGAGAAAATATGTACGTTGGAGGAACTGCTAGCAACCAAGGAAGAAGAAATCAAAGCCTTGACTGATGGGCGCAATAAGAGAGTGGACAAGACTAAAGAAATCAAGGGTAGTAGCTCAAAAGATGCAACGATCAGATGGCTACGAAAAGAAGTCCACAGACTGAATAGAAAGCTGACTGGTTGACGAGAAGCCAGAAAAGAAAACACCATACTTGATCTTGATGAATACAAGTTTATTAGTTGATGTTGTTAATAAATGCCAACAACAACTGACAGTGTCCTAATCACCTGCTCACTATAGATTCGTAATATCTATTATAAATCTTTTTGTTTGCCACTCACCGTAACTACAAATGCTTTCATCACAAACTGTCGAGAGAATGTACAACTGTGATTCAGAGGTTTCAGGGCAGCTTGATAAAAAACAATCATGCTGTTTCCAGTAAAACTAACCCTTAATCTTTAGCATCTTCAATAAAGTCTCGTAAAAGCGTCGGATATGCTGATATTGATAGAGTCTACTAGTAAGTAAGTCTGACATAAACTTCACTTATGTATTCGTACATCAATTTTATGACAACGATCAAGGCATGGTACTAAACGGCGCCGGCACTTTTTACTTTGAATCCGTTTAAAAGAGAGAACATGCCAAGTCTCCTGCGTAAACTGACCATGCTGTGTCTCTTTCACTTTGACAGTTTAATTCATACGAAGCTTCACTTTGCATGGAGCTCAGTCTCCGAAATTATGAGAATAGAAGGGTTCTTTCTCAAAGATCTATCAAACGACACACCACAAACAAATGGAACCGTGGTTTTGGTGTTTGAAGAGCAAAATAAGCAAATCGGTAGTATAATCGCCATCGCGTTCATGGTTATCGGCGGTTTTATGGTGCTGAATGGTATCATACGCGACTTTTCCTCATTTGGCTTCTCGCGCGCCTTTGTCATGATTATGTTAATTCTCACTTATATATTGCTCGCCGTGTCAGAACCAGGCAGTAGTGATGTGTTGCAGTATGCATGGGTGTTGCAGACTGGAGCCGGGATTGCAATCAACACTAATCAAATGTACTTGTGCTACTTGTTTCCTGATATAATCGGCTTTCAAATGGGCCTCAACTATGCAATGAAGGGATTCGGCTCAATGTTGCCCCAGTTTTGGTTGATGCTGATCCGAAACGGGACGGTGTCCTATAAATCAATTCTTTGGCTTTGGACAATTTTGACAATTCTGTCGTTTCTGATTGGACTGGTTGTTTTACCATGGCAAGTGTTCGAGAACAAGAATGAACAAATGCCAAATGTTTTTCAAGGTACGAAAGGGTTAGAATTTATAATTAAACTCTATAAACTACTTTTACTTTCATCAGGATAACCCATAACCCTTGTTATCAGTGATTCGATCAAAAAGGAGCTTGTTCAACTCAAAGTCACGTGAGGAGTCGCTGCTGGCGCAGTTCAAGTCCTCGTTGAGCTATATCAAATCGCCAATGTACATTTCCTACGTTATACTCTTCAGCATGGGCAGCAATTGTATTGGCCTGGCATTGAACATGACAAATGATATTTTGCGCGGTTCTGATTTGATCACACTCGGTCATAAGTCATTTGAGGATTTGCAGCAAATATTCGAGATTGTCCGCGTTGTTACTCAAATCGCCATATGTTGGCTGGCCGGTTTCGTCTCGGATGTGCTCTATGCGCGCGTTTGGAAGGGGCGACCAAATCACGATCTCAAGCAAGTTTTCCTGCTTTATCAAATTGCACTATTCGCAATGGTCTTGTTCTCGATCGCATTGACAGTTTCGAATGTCATACTGTACATTGTCGCCATGCCAATCATGACGGGCATGGTGATGATGTATTTCCTCACTGGTGTCGCCGTCAACTTTCCCATTGAGGCGCATGGCGTATTGTACGGTCTGATTGAGTTGATCGGTTCAATCATTGCATTCAGTCAACAGTCGCTGAGTCAACATATTAAAGGGCTCGAAGATCCGCTCTCATTTTACATGCCCTGTCAATGGATACACACTGCCATTGCGTTGCTGACAATGTTCATTGGTGAGTGAGTCCAATTATATCGTGGAATTTTAAAAAGAAATAAAGTGGTTCCACTGACATTTGATTTCAATGTCACTTGTCTAAAACGTCTTGATCATGCTCGAGCCGTGGCACGTCAAGACACAAGCGATCTGGACGATGTCATGTCAATGATGAGTGTCCATTTTCACTCGCGTGGCACTTCACGCGGAGCGTCA
This sequence comes from Oikopleura longicauda, assembly GCA_004367895.1. Classification (NCBI taxonomy): domain Eukaryota; kingdom Metazoa; phylum Chordata; class Appendicularia; order Copelata; family Oikopleuridae; genus Oikopleura; species Oikopleura longicauda. Next base: position 17,482 of record SCLD01104310.1, read on the forward strand.
CGCCACAACTCACGTCAACTCAGCCAACTACGAAGTGAACGACAGAGCAAGCTTTCGTTGCAACAACAACAACAACAACAGTCTGTATTGTCAACCAAATCGCAGCGCATTACCGCTGATGGGCGACGCCCGACAACATTGGAAGCAGTTGGCGAGGTGGATATTGTTGAAAACGAACATGTGAAATAAAACACTTCTACGTCAAGTTTTTCAATCAACGCCAAAATAAACACTAGGAGCACACTTTTGCTACTTGCTAGAACAGAAACAAATGCCGCACATTTTACAGGAGAGTTGGAAACTGACCAGACAACTATTTATCCGGTAGGCGTTGTTTGATGAGGTTGATGCTATAGAACATAGCTCACAGACAAGTCTGGACAGACAATCCTCCTCAACTGACAAATGGAACGGTTTTATTGGTCCTAAAACACGCGGCAGTTTACTTTAAGTTTATGGAGTTCACTTTATTAGTACAACAAGATGAACAGAATTTAAAACTGTCGTTGGATGTCAGCATTCTCCGCTTTCAACAAGCAATTTTCTTTTGACAATTGCACAATCAAATCCTCGAGTTCTTGAATCTGGCGACTGCGTCGCAAACGTGTGTCCATTGCACTGACTCGATTATTCAGTCTTCTACGCTCTAGCGATTGACGCTTTTGGTCCGATTGGTCAGCAGTGGTTTCACATTGGCTAACAATGGGCTTTTGCTTTAATTGTCTCATTCTAATTTGGGCTCTGTTTGAAATGATGTGAGTCCAGTGGGATGACCCTGCGAATACAGAGACTAAGAACCCGGTGGGCGTTATATCTATATTTGGAGTTGAATAGCTCACAGACATGTCTACACAGACAGTCCTCTTTTGCGGCTATGCACAATGGAACACTTGGATTGGCTCAGCCTGCAGCAAGGAAGTTAGAAGTTAGAAGTCTTTCCCGGGTCACTGATCGCTTTGCTGATGTAACATTGGTGATGGACCATTGATAATGGTTCAATCGCTGGTCACGAGTTAAATAAGACGCGAAAATGATACAAAAATCATGATACCCACTCATATTATCTTGTTAGGAGAGTTTTCTTGGCAAACAACTAATATTGGTGTAGGTACACCGTTTATATGCGGGAAATTGGCTGACAGACGAACTGACTGGCAGACTAGCGAGGCCACAGTAACGGTGTCAAAAGCCTACTCATAGCTGTCAAAAGCCTACTCATAGCTTTCACGCACATGCGGTACAGCTATGTAGTCTAATCAACACTACTACTTTGTAGTACTTTGTAGTAAAAATATTGATAAAAACTGACTTAGCAACACTCCAAAAATGCATCGACGAGCAATGGTCGTCGGAGGCGGACTGTTACAATGATCTGTTCAGTTCGGATTATTTTTGGAGTTGAACATCTGATCATCTACAAACACGAAACAGTACTGTATTCTTAGCAAATGCAAAATCAAAAGAAATAATCGTCAAAGAAATCGTCATTATCGTCACTATTATCGGCAAAATGATCGCTAAACTTGTCAATCAATTGATCATGGAGTTGACCTGGGCCTAAAATATGTTAAAAACGTGATTTTTAATTACCTGGGTTCGCTCCCGCTTCCAGCATTAATTCTTTCAGTAGTTCGTTGGGCGATGCCACGTTTGACAGGGCATATGGGGTGACTAGCTCGAAAATTGTAATAAGCACAAGGGTTTTCATTTTTTACTATAGTAGTAATATTACTTTTGAAAAAGAGTTGGTTTAGAATGTTTCCCATGGCTGCTTATAAAGACCAATATTAATAAATTTATTCGATGCGACCAGAACTTCGGATGCTACGGTCAATGGCATATTTGACGAGGTGCATGATCAAGCATGTATCAAGGACATGGAACTTGAATCCAATACTTCACTAGTACATGTGTTAATTAACCTTCTTAGTATTGTTCTTTTATTGCTGTACAATGTGTGCATTTGAAAAGTCTACTATGATTGACTCGGATTGGCAAAGCTGCCCGTTATTTGACCGAGTCCATACTTCGTGTAATAAAAGTAGCCCCCGGCGGCGATGCCGATGACAACTAAGGTGACGGCAACAGCTGCGCCGGCTGCCATGCCGACGTCAATTGGGGCCGATGGTTTGAAGCAATGAGAGCCTCCGCCTGAAAATACACGCACTGATTTATGTAATTCAGCAAAATTTACTGAACCTGTGTCAACGGTCGGATCCCAGCAACAGCCGAATTCGCGACACTCATTCTCATTGATACTGGCTTCACCGCATCGTTTTTGCTTTCCACTGACCAATGCCGCCTCGCACCACTCAGTCTTAGCAACCTTCTTGCATACAAATGGCAATTGCTTGGTCATGCAGTTGTCGTCGTTCCACTTCCCACTAACCCACACCTCGAGACAGTCCTCGTTATTGTTCAAAAAGTCGTTTGGCTCGCCCGGGTTCCAATTGGTGTACGACACCACTGTTCCATCGGCCCAATCCCAATTGAGTCCAGTGTACGAGCCCCCCACCCAGAAGCCTTCCCAGTCTTCCGCGTTCGCTTTGCCGCGCGAGATGTCATTGAACAGACCCGTAATCCATTGGTTGTAATTCTCACTATGAATCGAAGCCAAATTACCACCTTGATCGGTACAACTGTCCTCGGCCTGATATCCGCGATCGGTATGAGTTTTCAAACAAGTTTTAAACGAATGTTAATGTTAAGATCCCGGGACCTGAAACCAGTTCATCTTTTCGAGGTTCACCTTGACGCAGTGGTGGCCGTGCAACTCCCATCCATCATCACATGGAAGAACGGGCCCAAGTTTTTTGTCAATTTCACTAAGGAAGAGTAGCTAAGGCCCGGTCTGAAAACGCCAATGTACCTGTAGTCGGGAACAAAGTCGTAGAACTCGGACTTGCAAACAAACGGCTTCTGTGATGAACACATGTCAGTTCCCCACATACCCTCTTGCTTGACATAGCCACAATCTTGTCCCTATTTACGTGGTTGTATAATTATTTGCAAAAAAACAAGTTTCAATTAAAAATAGACACCACTCCTGTCCAACCGGCTCACTTCCACTCCACCGCGAAAATGTCAGTGGCCAGCGATCGACCCAGCCCCACCGTTTTCCCTTGCCCTTTCGGTACTCGTCATTTTTCAAGCCAATCCAATACCCATTTGGCAAATCGTCTGGCGTGCCACTTGGCAGTGACTCATCGTAAAGGAAGCTCTCGAGGAACATGTTTTCATACTCATCCCAGCCAGTAACAAGCGACCCCACTTTGGCACCGCGGTTCATGTCTAAACTTCAAGTTAGTAATGTTACATCACCAAAACGCCCGGTACCTTTGTTGCACTGGGCATTGGCATCATCGAAGCTCATTGGTTGATTGTAGAACTTGTAACAAGCGGTATGATACGGGATCCAGCCACTCTCACATTTGACAATGGGCAGCGCAAAGGTAGTCGGATAGCTATATGCACTTGAATAAGCCCTAAAATTGGTTTTGTCATTATCAAGGAACAAAGCCTACTGAACCACTTACGGGTCCTGTTCGTGCGAACAAATCCACGGTTGTCGATTGTTCGTGCAGTGTTGGTTGGTCCATGTGCCGAGAGTGGCAGTGCCCTGGAAGTTTTGCTTCGTCTTCCAATTCATCACGGCGCACTTGTCCAAATTGCCATGAATGTGGTTCGGGTAGCCCGGTGCCCAGTTGTCGTAGCGCAAACGTTCAAAATTGTCGAGACTGAAGTAGTAGTCGTAGTAGGCATGATTGTAGACGCCAATCCACACATTATCAAAATATCGACCGGGGCCGAGCAATGAAGCAACAAGATTGTTATGTTGCAATGTCGGCATAATCGCCATGCGCGAGCCTGGCCAATCACCGTCTTGTCCATTCCAGCAGCTTGTATTGCCCTGGGCATAAGTGCGATGTCCCTCTTTGTCAAAATCGGTGCTGAAGCCGAAATCCTTGTAACAGTAGCCGCCATACTTCCACCAGCCCTGCTTGCAGCCGCCTTTGTTTGGCAATTTTGGCTTTGGTAAGTTTGGCGTTTTGCCATCAGGGAAAAACTGACAAATGGCGGGATAGGAAGAACTGCAGCTCATGTCAATCCACGTGTAACCCGTAGTTGCGTAAGTGCCCGTCGTGCGGATGTGGGTACACTCGTAGTAGTATGTGTTGGGTTCAGTCGAGTACCTACAAAAAATATTCTTGACGAGTTTCATAAAAACAATGCTGTAACCAGGATTCGAACCTGGGTTGTCACGGCCACAACGTGAAGTACTAACCACTATACGATTACAGCTCGATCGATTGGTTATGATTTGCAAGATATCAATCATGTTTTTGCAATCAAAATTAGTACTTGAGTACTAAAATCATGGAGGAAAATAAAGTACGCACCAGTTTGTATATGTCAACGGTTCGCCATCGGCCCACTCGCGACTGCAATGGCGACAGTTCTTTCGCAGGCCAATGAATGCATACGCAAAGTAAACGGTTGTTGAGCCATCTGGCTGCCCCAGTGTGTTGATGTACGCCGCCGTCATGTTATTCTCGGCCGCACTGTTCAACGTGACTAGACTCCCGGTTTTGATCGGTTCGTCGTCACCTTTCGTGTAGCTTATCGCCGCGCAACCGGTCCGCGCTGCGGGCTCCTTGTCACGGGCTTTCAACATGTAAATGCATTTCGGTCCGGTTCGGGTGTCATTTGAAACGCGCACGCCACAGTACAAATTCGGATTTTGATCGATAAACTCCTTCACATTACACTCGGGATAATCATCGCACGAGACCTTGGGCAGAACGCTCTGCCCGTGCAATGAGCCTAAAACGCTCAGAAAAAGTAACAATCTCATTTTGTGAGTCTGATCAGATAGAAGAAAACACCAGGCCGACTTAGAATCTGACACCATTCTGTAACATGTAAACTAGTAAAACGGCTTTTTTGTTTAATTTTATTAAATGTCTCCTAAAATATCGTAAAAAGTCAAAGTGTGGCAGTCGGTGTGAATAACATAAGCAAAAGGGGCATCATATTTAGGTGAGGTAGGCAGAGGGGAAATAGGGAAACTTCTAAAACACTCATTTTAACGTTCCACTCCGCGCCGTCAACGGCGTCCGACCGTGAACGCCGGTAAATTTTTTCATCTTCGAAGCCACCGCAGCCCGATGATCATTTTGCTCCGAGGCGACCGTGGCGGCGCGGAACAGGGGCGGCGGTCGATACTTTGGCTCCAGTGTATTGTTCGATGACATGCTGAAATTAAAGTTTTAAAACTTTGCTTTATGCATGAATAATTCCGGAAAAAGTAAACTGTATGTCAAGATACATGGATGTATGACAAACCTAGACCCGCGTCGTTGCTTTGACTCCTTCTGTGAGGAGTTGCGTCTGGATGTCAGACGCGAGGTTATATTCGATGATTCAGTGACAAAATCAGCATGATGGAGAAAGGTGCTGTAGTTGAGTGAATGAATTATTAATGCGCAACGTGGCAATCATGTATGTTGTCGAGGTGAAGGGGCATGTTATAAATTCAGTTCCTGGAGCGTGAGTGCGTCGGCGATGGCTTTGACGAGGAAACCATGTCCTCGAGCGTGCGTACATATTCATGGGCGATGCCTGGAAGAAAAGTGTTAACGTTACCGTTTTTTGTCACTTCTAAGATCAAGCGGACTTACCATCGGATGACTTTCGTGTAATTGTTCTTTTGTGGCCTTTTAATCCGTGTTTTGTAAAAAGTGTATCGACAAGCGGTTGACAAAACTTATGTATGTAGAAATGACACACGGTCCCTGTCACCAGTGACAAGCTTTTCGCCATGAGACCATTCGGATTCTTGCGCGAGTACAAATAGACCAGACTGTTGAGGCAGTCCGCAATGGCGACTTGGTCAGCAGGGCTCGATAGGAACGTCACTCGCATTTCTTTTTTGACGAAAGGAGAATACTGTTGAGAATGTGAGAGCGTTCCAATGAGCCCTGGGTGCCTATACACACGGACAGTGCAATGTCGGAGATTATCATAAAGACGGTGATTAATGTTTTTTGTTCGGTTTCCGCGATGTACTCCCATAATTCGTATAAAAAATCAGCGCCAAATATTCGCCATACTTTTTGACTCGAGTGAAGATGTTAGCTTCTCTTTCAAATCAGCCGATCAATAATATCTTCTTCCTCACTCATTCCTATCACACAATTAATAGTGAGTTTGATCAATAGGAAACACACGACAATGCACAGTGTCCAGCTCGATCGCATTGGCTCCCGTTCGCGTTTTACGGCATCTGTTAGTTTGATTGATTAAAAAGCTCGTCTTTTGCTAAACAATTGTTCTACTATTTTTTATTATCCAACCTAGGTCTTTCAAATCGGTGCTTGAGTGTGTTTCATTTTAATGGTTTCGCGTTTAAAACCGATGCGGTTAGAATTATCCGCGGTCATTCTCTCACAGTAGCAGTATGTACCAAAGCAATGCAATGAGTGAAACACACATGCCCATACGTTTTCATGTTGACTGTACTTAATTTGAAACCGGACTTGAGTTTGACGGACTTTTGGGCTCTCATTATGAGTGTGGTGGCAAATAGTAGTATGAGCGCTGACTCTCCGCGATGGGCACAAAAGGGGACAACTAAGCCCCCTAAAATAGAACATTGTGATCGTATGTGTGTGGTTTGGACTGTTTGCATCAATATTTAGGTGCACTTACTCCTGTTGCTTTCAGTACCAAAAAAGCCGGGCCAAGAAATAATTTAAAGTACGCCCCACTAATTAGTGTTCAATCTTTCTCAATCAAAAACAATGCCTGTATAGAAGTTAAATTCTTCGTATAAATCGCTTCTCTGGTTTTTGTTGAGTTCAAAATAGACACCGCAATAGACATGTACAATTTGGTGAGTTCATTGCACGTGAATAATTCAATCCTTTTTTTCTCTAGATAGCTTCTGCGCTTATTCCTACATAAACCATGAAATGAGATAGGCAAGGCTGACCTGGCTTCTTACTTCGATCTTGTAGCAAATATGAAATATTCATGCATTTTCAGTCGACAACGGCTCTGACCATCAATCACCAAGTACTGTTGTCGTGGCGCATCTCTTACTAGTGGCATCACACATACACGTAAGATATGCTATCTACCCATATATCTTTTAAGGCCAACTATAACTCGGACCCATAACGCGGAGCAGCTGTCACAAAACTGTCACAATGTTTGCCTCTTTATTCCTCTCAAAATTAATTGTCAGTTTTTTGTTTCAATTCTCACGCAGCTTTTTTTGTCGTCGGACAATTTTCTGGGAAGTGTGTCTGAAGGAATAATACTTCTTGGTTACCTACATTGAGTATTCCCATTCTAAATACCTCAAAATCACTTCAAAACACAGGAAAGTAAGACTCGGTGTCACTTGAATTCAGTAACTTTTCACATAAAGTAGTAATATTTTTGTGTGCATCAAACTCTCATTTACTTCAAATAGTTCTCGCAACTATGATTGTACTATTAGTGATCTGAGATCCAGCATAACAAATTTCCCTCACACTGGCTAAAAAACTGAGGCAGCAACTTTGCCCACGAAAAAGTAGCCATGCATCAACGACATGCTCACATTTAAGCTCATTTTAACTTCTCATTTTCAGCCACATAAATCTATCATACTCATAGGAGGACGTATATATTGCGGTAAACTAGCGGCACCTTAATTTTGAACTCTCTTGGTCCGCCACCAAGCAACAAATGATTACGTTGTAAACTCGAGTAACCCATCTTATGGGCAATTATCTCATAACTCTTTCATATAATCCGGTCGTTTCATAACACCCATCACGATATGAGTTTACCAATAAACATTTTTGATTTAAAATCAAACCAGACGGTGTTTCATCAAATCAACACGCAATTCAGATGTCAAACATGTCCCGAAACCAACAACAGGGTGTTATCTCGTTGATTTTGTCCATTCACATTCACTTTTTTTTCAGTGAAAATAAAAATAAGGACGCTCACTTGAAAGCACAATCACGGCATCCCTGTTAAGTCTATTCTTATTCACATTATCAGTCCAGGGACTTCATCTTCTTCTTTAGTACTATCAAGCCATGCGTGTTTTCTGGCTGCGACCATCGTTCACATTTGCATTTTAAAATATTTTGGGGCGAACAAAAAAATGAGAGAAATCGGCATAAATCGTTTTAGAGGTTTTACTGTAAGGTTTCATCAGCAACTTAGACTCGATACATGAAATGACAAGTGACTTGATGTAAACCTTAAATTAAAAGCTCGAAACAATCGACAATCAAACTGTTCCTATTACTCGAAAGTAGTTCTTAGTCGACCGAATCGTTCGCCTAAATGACGGCCGCAGTGTCATACTCTTCATCGTTATGCTCTTTCGAAGTGTGGCGAAACGAAATTTGGGCGGGTTGGTTCGCATGCGTCTCTGAGCCAGAAATGACATCGATAAGATGGCAGTCTCTCTTATATTAATAGTACTATATTGGAAAAATCGCGTCGGAGAGGCCTTGTCACCGACACGGGATAGAAAAAAATGACAAAATCTGCAACAACTGAACATCACAACAATGACAATGTATAATTAATGGAAAACGTACCGAATTAATGCGTTTTACAACGCTGAGTGCCTCCGTATCCGGGCTGTCTTTTTAAGTGAAGAACGAGAATTGAATGAATCTTAGTAGATGCATCTACTTGCGTATTTTCTCCATTTTTAACTCATTCAATTTAAAGTGGCCTTTTCCAATGTCACGATGAAATGCCTCGGGGATACGTCACCCTTTTTCTCACAGTTGTCAACTTAGGACTATACATATTGCGACGTGCGTAGTATGCTGAGTTCAAAGTCATTTTTAAACCTGACTGAACTGTACGACGTCGTCTAATCTGTGTGTGTTTACCATTGTGTTTAACGTATATAGTTCCCAGCTGTGTCATGTACGAGTGGGGCGCACGAGCTCCACTACATAACATTTTTGTCACTATTTTCACTCGGCCGCAGCGAGAGCTCACGGTGAAGTGTAGTGGATGATCTCACTCAGAGAGTTTAAAGAGAGAGATAAGAGAAAGACTCAGAGAAGGAGAGAGAGATATTGAACTTGACCACCCCTACTGATCTGACTTGGCGTTGGCCATAGTCAAATTTGATTATCTTTTCGTGGTTCCATCGTGATCACAGCGAGTGATTGATTGAATAGTGGTTCTATTCTCAGTGTGTGTGTGTGTGGAAGAAGTGCGTGGCGCTCTCATTCAATTTATCTGTTTTACTCCTCCACTTTAGACAATGGGAGTCAAGAAACTGAATATTATATAATTTCAGAGGCACCATCGTATATTTGCAGAGTGAAAAAAAGACTATCGCCAAAAAGCTGAAAGTTTAATTGAAGACACGGGTGACCCTAGAGCAGTCACAACACAGCTGACTACATACTAGAGAAACAGAGCGGAAGCGACAGGACACAATTTTGACGCAATAATGAAGTTACACGTAATCTTTTTGTCCACAGTACTTGGTGCCGCCAATTTGGATACGCGCGCGTCAAAAGACCATCGATTATCACTGCACGAGTGGAGTGAGAGCTTCTTCGGTGGCGCAGCTGGTCGACCCGCACTGATCAAAACGCGGCTTCGTGTAAGTCTTCTTTAGTCTATAGATGAACTTGACGTGAACTTGGGAAACACAATAATAACCCCCCGCTCGGGTCTTCTTGTGGCCCCCCACAACACGCCCCGCAGTCGAGTGGTGGCACTTGATCTTTTGAAAGTTGTCCTTTACCAACAACACAATTGACGGGGATAATTGCCACGTTATTCCACCTAGGCGCTGAAATGAAAGCGCCCTTTTACACTTGTGAATGGGATCTAAGATAGCCGCTTCTCTCGCCGAAAAGCCGACCAATTACGGGCGTTAACTGTCAAATGTAAAGTGTGTTTGTCAAAAAACGCCGTCAAATGACAATACATCATTTGACAGGTTATGGCCCGAGCGTTTGAAGTGCCTATTGTCATAATGACCAAATTAAATACAGCGTGTTAAACTTGATTTTGTCAATTTGCACATTTGGCCAGAACTAATGGTTCCTTATCATTTGGAAGGAACATGTGCATCAACTTGATTGACTGTAGACTTTGTTTATCCCTTGGCACGCGGACAAACACTTCACTTGCCACCAGGCCGGCTATTGTGATGAGGTTGCTGATTGTCGACATTTGCGCGGAATGCATTTTGAGCTGTCCCTTCCTGGGTGGTCTATTTAACCCATAATATTTTATAACGTCCCTTCATTTTTAAGTCGCCCAGCATCGCTAATCGAAATGGCGTGCCAATGGCCCCGTCCCCATCGCGCCCCAAGCATCATCAATTCGAAGATTTCGAAGGTAAAATTTGGTTTCTAAATGCATTTGGCGGTTAATCGTCAATTATAAAACCCCATTTCTGCTCAGTATTATCCAGTCCCGGCGAGGCATGCTCCGTACCAAATGCGCTTTCACATGGCTACTCGGGTTCGCGCCGTCGTGGCTTTACGAAAATCACAGAAGGCGTTTTGTAAGCATAAGCGTAATTGGTAAAACCGATTAATCAATCCCAATTATAATATAGCTGCGATCGGGGGACGACCGAAGGATCAAAGTGCTTTCTCATGTGCGAAAAGGGCTCCCGTTTGGTGGTAAGAAAGAACGTTTTGATCTTCTTCTAAGAATTCCTCTGAATATATTTTTTATTGCGTAATTACCAGGTCGCTAATCCAAGTGTATGTTAGTTGGGTTCATTGATTAAGTGAATAATACTTTATTTTAAGACGTCATCGCGTAAACGCTTCAAGTGCAAGTGTAACGAAGGCGAGTGCAAATGGACAATCAATACGGAAGAGTCAATGTGTGAAGGTAAATTGCTAGGCTTTGCTCTGCTTGTTTCTAATTGATACCCCCGCTCATAATAATCAATTAACCCAAAGCACCCTCGTTAGAAAGGGCGGCGTAACATTTACAGTGAACTTGAGGAGGTCATGCTCATTTCTGAAAGGATGTATATAAAACTCATGGCTAGGATGTTAGTTGTGCTGACTCCTCAATGCCTCATAAACACTCTCTTTGTATTATCGATACGGTAAAATATAAAAAACAACTTAGAAGTACGGTACCTAGTCCTTCTCTCTACATCTTGTACTGTGATGAAGATAGTCGCGTCGTCACTGAACTTGTCACCTCGAGTTCTCATTCGTGTGTTACGCAATCAACGAATTCACAGCGACATAACTCATCAAATGAACCTAACCACAAAATCCAAACTAATCGAACCCCCCAGTAATACAACTGAAACAATACACTTTTTTCAGTTCGATCTAATCGCAAAAAGAAAGCGAAACGCTCGTCACCCAAGGCTGCTAGTCTAACGCGCAGTCAATTCCTTTTCTGAACATTGCACATTTGCATTACTACTACTCTTCCAGTCTAGTTGCGCCAGAATGAGGCCACAATGAACACACTACAGCGCACACACACACACAATATCGAAATCAACAAGAACCATCCATGACATGTTACATGTACCCCAATATACTACTTCCTCTAAAAATCTTGCCTGAAATTTAATAAAAGCCACACAGACTGAACAGTCTCAAACCAAGCCATGATCTGACAATGTTTCATTTCAGAGCATTTTTGCACAAATGGAAGCATAATGAATGGCGCACTGGTCTCGGTTGACGATGAGTCCATTCCCTGCACACGCGTCAAACCAGGCCAAAAGTGTCTCCCCAAGTGTAAGCCAGGCTTCAAGGTAAATCATTTTTACCTGTCTCCGTCCGTTTCACTTTCCCGGTGTACTTCAGCTCTACAAAGGAAGTAGACCCATCTATGGCGCGCCAAGTCCGTCAAAGTGTTACTGCCCGCGCAGGGGCCAGTGCGGTTTCAGACGGACGCCCATTTGTCTACGCGATACTGAAGTTCTCAACTAATGTGTGTGTGCACGCGTCGGGGGGTAATGAGAAAAAACGCGGGAGACTGTATTCATTCATCACAATAAAAGTACAGGCTGCATCTTTTTGTGTTTCACTTGGATGAGCACAATAGCACCGACTTCAGCTTGACTAGAACGCCCTAAAGTAACATTTTGACAAATATGACACCAAACTTCCTTTTTGTTAGCTCACGTCATTTTCTTTCTCTGCTTTCAACTCTGCTTGGCGTCGTTTCATTGATTTGCCCCGTTTGCAACGATTCTGTAAGTAATTGTCTCTTTTTTTCGTTCTAAAATAAACTGAACTTACCTTGCCATTGCTTCCATTATTATTGGCCCCGCCATTACTATTAGCGCCGTTAGCTGAACCTGAATTTGTACTGTTGGATCGAGACATTCGCTGTATAGTATCCTTGTTGGCTACTCAGACATACTGTCAGCGTCGTCCTTTTTATATACAGATGTGCGCTGTCCTGGCATAAATATTGAATGGAGCGCATTACAGGAGTCATTTGATATTTGTGTACCCATTGGGTGACGGATGGCACAATTCCGTTGTGTTCCCATTTACTAATTACCCTTTTTGAACTCGATTATACTCCTGTTTTTCATTCATAATGCATTAAATTCGTCGCCCGCACCGAGACGAACGCAGACAGTCTATTAATCACCGAAATCGCCAGTATTATTTATTTTCAAATCGCGTTTACTGTATATAATGCCCCTCCTCTGATATCTTTGTGATTGCTATGGGCTTGTTTGATTTGGGCATTCTCATTATTACCTTTCTTGTTAAATTCAGTTGAGCAGGATCTGGATTTGTTCATTGTGATGCCTGACTAGACTGTTTTAGGCTGGGCTTTAACTTTCGTGATAATTTACGCTGGCAATGTGCTAATGTCACGCGCAACCCCAAACCCAGTCAAGTTGCTTTTATAGGTTTTACGTCGAATATATCAATTTTCAATGAATCGAAAACAGTGTTAAGGTGTCCATGTTAAAAAATGGAGGAGAGCCCGGCTGGGTTTGAAAGAATTGTTCTCTATGTGTCGTCGTTATGTCAACCTGTTAGTACGTTTTGCAGTTTTGATACCGTGATTCTACCCGAAAACCGTGACAGTATCGCAATGACTTGATAATGACAACTCCATCCAGTTGTAATGATCTTATACCATTCAGGTTCACGCCCACCAGTGCACAGACCACTTATGTACAAACTACTATTTCACATTGAGCCACGAAGTGGTATGAAAGTGGCCAGTGGAATATAGACTATGTAGTGTATGTATGCGTCAATTCGATCACAAGTAACACACGTAGATTGTGAAAGTGTCGGTATCTATGGATAGACCGTGGATAAACCGAGCATGAACACAATTATACTGTAAATTCAGTGTATCTTATTTAGGGTCGGCTTCACAACAGGTCGCGGTACCCTGTTTCGAAATCGATTCGGCAGCTCGACTCAGTACAGTATTCTGCAAAGTTG
>SCLD01104421.1:0-30901 GCA_004367895.1 Oikopleura longicauda
AGTGAATGAGAAAACGACTCAAACTCCGTCAAATTGTGAAACAATTACAAATGTGATCACATATACGATTAATGTGTCAGATGAAACAACTCCAATGAGTACGACAATTATGACTTCTGCTTCAACTACCACTACTTTAACTACAAATTCTACGACTACCAGTACGACAACTACAAGTTCTACGATTACCAGTACTAAGATGACCAGTACTACGACAAGCAGTAATACGACTGCCAGTACTACGACAACTACTCCGACTACCAGTACAACGACAACAAGTACGACAACCACAAGTTCTGCTACAACCAGTACTACGACTAGCAGTACTACGACTGCCAGTTCAACGATTTCAACTACTCCGACTACAAGTACTGCGACTACCAGTACTACGACTACCAGTACTACGACTACCAGTACAACGACTACCAGTACTACGACCACCAGTACTACGACTACCAGTACAACGACTACCAGTTCTGCGACAACCAGTACAGCGACTACAAGTACGACAACTACAAGTTCTGCGACTACCAGTAGGGCAACAACAAGTTCCATGACCACCAGTACAACGACTACCAGTACAACGACTACCAGTACTACAACGACCAGTACTACGACTACCAGTCTACCAGTACTACGACTACCAGTACAACGACTACCAGTACTACGACCACCAGTACTACGACTACCAGTACTACGACTACCAGTACTTCGACTACCAGTACTACGACCACCAGTACTACGACTACCAGTACAACGGCCACCAGTACTACGACCACCAGTACTACGACTACCAGTACTACGACTACCAGTACTACGACTACCAGTACTTCGACTGCCAGTACAACGGCTACCAGTACGACAACTAAAAATACTACTACTACCAGTAGGGCAACAACAAGTTCCATGACCACCAGTACAACGACTACCAGTACAACGACTACCAGTACTACAACGACCAGTACTACGACTACCAGTTACAAGTTTTACAACTGCTCCGACTACCAGTATGACAACAACGACTACCAGCACTACGAGTGCCAGTACTAAAACTACAAGTTCTTCCACTACAACTTATACAACAACCAGTACAACGACTACCCAAGAATGCGTATGTTCTGATCCAGCTTGCGAACGACCAGAATGTCCTTCTCCTGAAACTACACCATCATCAAATACAACTTGTGAAACATATACAGATGTAGTGACATACACGGTTCACGTATCAGATGCTACTTCTCCACCTGTCGAGTATACGAAAAAACCTGAAGCGGAAACAACCGGACCTCAAGAACGAACCATATCTGTGATTTGTAACTGTTTAGACCCAGAATGTCCACCAGAGTGTGGATGTCCAGAGAAAACCGCGGTCAAGACTTCAACTACCACGACCACCAGTGCAACGACCATAAGTTCTACGACTACCAGAACGACAACTACAAGTAGTACGACGAGTGCTAGTACCACGACCATAAGTTCTACAACTACTTCGACTACGAGTACAACGAGTACCAGTACGAAACCCACAAGTACTACGACTACTAGCACTACAAGTGTCAGTACAACGACTACAAATTCTATAACTACAACTACTACGGCAACCAGAACAACGAATACTCAAGAATGCGTGTGTTCTGATCCAGCTTGCGAACGACCAGAATGTCCTTCTCCCGAAACTACACCATCATCAAATACAACTTGTGAAACATTCACAGATGAAGTGTCATACACGGTTCATGTATCAGATGCTACTTCTTCACCTGTGGAGGTGACGGAAAATCCTGAAGTGGAAACAACCGGACCCTTAACTAGTCAAGAAAAAACCACAACTGTGATCTGCAACTGTTCCGACCCAGAATGTCCACCAGAATGTGAATGTCCAGATAAACCCGCGGTCGTGACTTCAACCACCACGACTACCATTAAAACAACTACAAGCACTTCGACTTCCGGTACAACGACTACAAATTCTACGACTAACATTACGACAACAACTAGTACTACGACAACGAGTGCTATGACAACAACAACTACTACAACTAGTTCTATGGAAATCAAAACATCGACACCTCGGACCACAACAAGTAGCACTACGACAACGAGAATTATAACAACCATAACTTCGACAACCATTACAACGGAACCCACAACTACGACATCAAGTACAACGACAACAAGTACTTCCATTACCACAACCACAACTACGGCAACCAGTACTACGGCAACCACTTCCACAACTATCACAGAGACTACTAGGACAAGTAATACAAGTAAATTGATCTGCAATTGTGACGAGCCAGAATGTCCTTCAGAGTGTAATTCTCCGATTGCCACGACAACATCGACACTTCAATCGAGTACAACAACCGAAATAGTTTGTGATTGTGAAAATCCAGAATGTCCGCCAGAATGCCAATGTCCAATCAGAACGACGACTGCGAGCAGTACTACTACAAGAACGACGACTACGACTAGTACTAGTACGACGACAACGACAACGACTTATACGATAACTTCGCCTATGACTACGACTACGACTAGTACTACCACTAGTATCTCAACAGCAACCGAAATAGTCTGTGATTGTGAAAATCCAGAATGTCCGCCAGAGTGCAAATGTCCAATCAGAACGTTGTCAACAACCTCAAGTACTGCGACGAGCACTACAACCAGTTCGTCTAAATTTATTTGCAATTGTGAAAATCCTGAGTGTCCTCCCGAATGTAATTGCCCAAAAACTACAATTATGACAATCACAAGAACTTCTATCATGACCAGTACATTGGAACATACAATGACTTCAGCGCCAACAGCAACTAAATCAACCGCCGCAACAAATACAATATTTCATGGCGATTGTAATGAATATGATGACTGTGAATCGGCTAATATAGTTCAAGTTTCAACAACGGAAATGTGGCCGACAACACAACCGTTTTTTACTAGTGCAGGAAGCGAATATGTTGATTGCAACTGTAATATCCACCAAATTTGCCCACCAGAGTGCCAAGGTTCAGAATCAACAACTAGTACAACGTCAATTCCGACTATCACAACGAGAGTGATCACGACAACGACGACTCCAACAAGCTCTTTGTCGACATCCACGAAGCCTAAAATAATTTGTGATTGTGAAAATCCAGAATGTCCTCCTGAATGTAATTGCCCGATTACGACTACGTTTACTGAAACCACATCGTCAGGAACCATTTCATTGACCACCATGATGAGTACAACATCAAGAAGGTCCACTGTAACGACATCAATTATAACGAGTCTATTAGCAAGTACTTCCTCAGCTTCCACACAATTAGTTTGTAACTGTGAGAATCCGGAATGTCCACCTGAATGTGAGAATCCGGAATGTCCACCTGAATGTGACTGTCCACAAACGACGAGCACAACGAACGGTTCTACGACAAGTTCAACTGTCAGAACCGCAACGACCACAACAATTCAAGACTCAACACAATGCCAAAATAGTGACTCCGCCTGTATTCCAACAACTGAGCTTGTAAGAACAACATTCACCTCAAGTACTACAGAAACAACGACTAGCTCAGTAAAAGAACCACCTATTATCTGTAATTGTCAGAATCCTGAATGTCCACCCGAGTGTAACTGTCCAACAACCACTAGTACAACCACAACTACTACAACGACTAAAAGCAGCACATTGTCCACCACATTTTCCACAATGACTACCACAATTACAACAAAAGCATCAACTTCAACCACCTTTCTCTTAACAACCAGTATTCCAATTTCAAGTGTTACGACCAACACGCAACTAGAAACCACTTTTGAAACTACGACAGTGAAAATGTGTGATTGTGACGTCGAAGATTGCAGTCATGAATGTCCCAAATTGATTTTTACAACAACACAGTCAACAAAAGAATTCCAGACAGGCAGTACAATACTTTCAGCAGCAATTTCATCAGCAACTACGACAACGAAAACAACAACGGACGTAAGACCTAGAATATGTGATTGCGATAGTTCCGATTGTTCACCGGAATTTAATTGCTCACCCGTGACTGAAACTTCAACGAGTACGACTATTTCTACTACTAGTACGACGACTACGACTAGAACTACTACAAGTACGACGACTATGACTAGTACTACTACAAGAACGACGACTACGACTAATACTTCTACTATTACGACGAATACGACTACGCCTAGTACGACGACCACGGCTACGACTACGAGTACGACGACAACGACAACGACTAGTACGACGACCACGCTTATGACTACGAGTATGACAACTACGCCAATGACTACGATTACGACGACTACGCCTATGACTACGAGTACGAGTAGTTCTACTACTAGTACATCGACTACGACTAATACGACAACTACGACTTGTACTACTACAAGTACGACGACCACGACTACGACTAGTACTACAACTATAACGACGATTACCACAACGACTACGACTCATCCATCGATTTGTGATAGCAATAATCCTGATTGTCCGAAGTCTACTAGTAGAAACTCAACAACTTCTTCGACAAAGATAACAACATCATCAACTACACCAGACCAAGCGACATTGAATTCACCTAGTACGACACCCTGTCCAACAAAAACTTCACCAACGCCAACTTTACCATATTTGACAGAAACTCCATCTCTCACAAGTATCAAACCTAGCACAGGTTATCCCTTCTGTCGCCGTCTCAATCTGAATGACCACTGATTGGCTGAAAATTGCTGCCCCGATATATCGTCCACTTTGCCTTTGCTCCCGCTGATTAAAAGCTTTTAGCTTAACAAAAGCTTCCAAAGGACTGCAAAGCTTTGAACCCATAAAAATATGTTTATGACGAATTCACTAATATCTCACTAAAATCAAGATTAATCATTTCAGATATGTCTCCACAAGAATGCAACATCACAAAGTTGCAGTGTTATATGTTTTAAAGTTTTTCTTCAGAGTGCAGTCCAGGTTCATGGGAACCATGGTCACCATGCTCAACAACATGTGGCAATGATGGAAACAGATCAAGAAAAAGACCTTGTAATTCTAGCTGCAACCCAGATAGTCCCGATGAAGCCCCCGAAGAAGTTGCTCCATGTGAACCAAAGTTAGTTTATCGGCAAACTGAGCAAATGACTACGCAAATGTTTTCGATTTTTAAAATTTTTCGAATTCATGCTCAACATAGTTGAAATAAATAAAAATGAATTATTAAGGGATTGCTCACCATGCACACCGCCACCATGTGATTGCAGCGTTCCAGAATGTGATCAATCTGACCGCTGCAAGGAAGAATGCGCACCACCACCATGTGACTGCAGTATTCCAGAGTGCGACCAAGAAGATCGATGCAAAGAAGAGTGCAAACCAAAAGAACCAGAATGTAAATGGTCGAACTGGTCACCATTCTGTTCATGCAGTGCATCTTGCGATGAAGGTTAAATTCAAATTCAATGAAGTTTCCCTTTTTCTAATTTACTTTTTTCTCATTCAATAAAATCGAAAATTTTAAGGAACACAACGACGTACCAGAAATTGCTATTGTGGACCCGATTTCGATGAACCAGAAACCGATTTACCAAGACCAGGGTGCGAAGGAGACTCTGTCGAAGAAGAACCTTGCAACAGCGGACCATGTGGTAAGTCAAATTTTTGTATTTGTAAAAAACAACACGATAAATATTTTAAATTAATATAAGAAAAATGCGAACCAGGCGACTGGGCACCATGGTCTGAATGTGATTGCGAAACTGAACCACCAATCAAAACACGTGAGCGTAATTGTGATTGTGGACCTGAGATCTGTAACGATGAATGCACCAATCAGAAGCAGACATGTTCTATTGACGAGTGTCCACTTCCACCGCCAAAAGAATGCAAGGTAAAATTATATTTATTCAAAAATATAAGTAAGCTTAATTCAAGGGACCATGGAATGAATGGGGTCCATGCGATGCCGTTTGTGGTACAGGAACCCGATCACGTGACCGTGAGTGTCTTTGTGGCGCTTCTGGTTGTCCAGGCTGTGATGATGACATGTCCGAAGAAGAAGAGTGTGAAGGTGACGACAATTTGAAATGTTTCGCTGGTGAATGGTCTGATTTCACCCCATGCGATGCTGAATGCGACCAAACTGGACAAATGTTCCGAAACAGGTTCGTTTATTACAATGAATTTAATAACAATGATTAAATTATAATCTAGAGAATGCATCTGTCCACCAGGCCTCCCAGAACCAACTCCAGAAGACTGCGACTGTCCTGAGGAACTCGAAGAATGCAAAACATGCTACGGGCCAAAATGCAGTTGCCCTGGTGAATGGGAAGACTGGGGTCCATGCGATGGCCCATGCAATTCTGGTTACAGAGAAAGAGTCAAGCCTGATCCATGTCTGACCGATGTTGATGGTAACCCAGCCCCACCGGAAATTGAAACTGAATCATGCGGTGAACCAGAAGTCTGTGAACCTGGTCCATGGGGTGAATGGTCCGAATGTGACGCTGAATGCGATCAATTTGGGTAAGTTCCCAGCAATTTTACTGGAAGGTTAAGTGAAATATTAAGACAAATGTTTCGCAATCGCGAATGTGACTGTCCTATTGGTGTTTCCGAAGAAGATGAAGAATGTGGTTGTGATACCTCTGAATGCGAAACCTGCAAGGGTCCACCATGCTCATGTCTAGGAGATTGGTCAGAATGGACACCATGCGATGGCGAATGTGGTGGCGGTAAACGTGCCCGCGAACGAAACGATCCATGTGTACCTGACTTTGTCCCTGAAGTTGAAGAAGAAATGTGTGAGGAAAAACGTGAGTACACGAGCGTGACGATTAATCCAAAAATTTTGGCTTCGAGACGAGATGAAGCTAAAAAATCAATTAAATCAATTTTGTCAAAATACATCTAAGATCATTGTTCGACCTTGATAGGTCAAAGTTCATGGTCATCATGACCTCAGTGGTCTTTTAAGTCCATTGCGGTCATGTGGTCGGATAATTGGTCTTTTTTGGTCTATTTATAAAAAAACTCAAACTGAGAGTCCAAAGGTGACCTTGTGGTTCAGTATGCACCCCAACTGAATGGTCAGAGTGGACTGAATGTGATGCACCATTGGGCGGCTGGGGACAAATGTTCCGATATCGCGATTGTGAAGGTGATTGCGATCGCGAAAATCCAGACTGTGGTTGCGGTGATCTAGAAGAGTGTGAAACTTGCAAAGGAGAACCGAAATGTGAATGGACTGGATGGGAACCAACACAGCCTTGTAGTGTTACCTGCGGCGGCGGTGTCGAACCACGTGAAAGAAATTGCAGAGAAAAAATGTCCGATAATACTTGCCATCTTCCAGAGGATATTGATGACGGATGTCCGGGTGCTTTCAAAGAGGAATCTCCTTGTCAAATAGGTATTTTAACATTTTATGTCACCAAAATACTAAATGATTATTTTAAGATGCCTGTCCACCAAAATGTGAATATTCTCCATGGACTTGTTGGTCCGAATGCAGTGCAACCTGTGGTGGTGGTAAAAAATCACGTGATCGCGAATGTGATTGTCCGGATGGATATCCTCCAAATCTCTGCGAAAATAATGGTCAATGCGATGGCGAACCAAGAGAAGAAGAAGATTGCAATACGGACGTTGAATGTCCACCAGAATGTGAATTCAGTCCGGATTGGGAACCATGGTTGCCCTGCTCAAAGACTTGTGGGGGCGGAACCAAAAGCAGACAGAAAAAATGTGAATGCAAGGAATGGATCAATATGAATTCTACTTAGAGTAAATTCCATGAAAGCGAAATCGTTCACATCTTGACCTTAAATATGTGTCTAAATTTGATGATTCATAATTTTATTTTATACTATTTGAAACATATTGATCATGAAAATAGAACTCTGACAAATGCGAAGGTTGCGAAGGAATTCCACCAACCGATTACATTGAATGTAACACTGAACCATGCACTTGCTGGGGTGATTGGGCTCCATGGTCAGAATGTCCCGATGCATGTGGCAAAGATGTCCGCACTCGGGAAAGAGACAATATCTGCGAACACATTTCCGCTCCAGAGGGCGAAGGCATTCGTCACAATTATGACTCATACTCTATGAGTCACAAAATTTTTACAAAACTTAACTGCTGTGATAGTGAAAATGCCATAAAAGCTATGGAAACTGAAATCTGTCCAGGTGACAGTTGTAACTGGGGCTGCTGGAACGAATGGTCAGAATGTGACAATCCATGTGATGAAGGTTCAAGAACCAGATCACGTGAATGTAACTGTCCACCCGGCACATCAATCGACGAATGTCCATGTATTGGTGAACCAGATGAATCGGAACCATGTGACCTTCCATCATGCGAAGACCGTAAGTATTGCATGTTATTTCCTTATTGGCAACGTAATATTTTCTGCATGAAAAAATTTTCATCATTATGCACGATTTAGATTGCTACACCCAATGGTCGCCTTGGAGTGAGTGCGATCCATGCGGTGGTATAAGTTTGCGCGATCGAACTTGCCAATGCGATCAAATGCATTGTAATTTCGAAACCACAGACATGCAAGACTGTCCCGGTAAAAAATGCCAGAAACAGCCATGGTCAGATTGGAGTCCATGTAGGCAAAGTTTGATATTGCATCTATCAGAGTCATAGTCTATGACCCATAGAGGAACTCGAATCATTCATTGCCGAGCTCGTTTTGATTGGCTGCCTAATATTAGAATTCGATTTAACATTTTGTCATATTTAAAACTTGCATGAAGTGCCACTTGTGGCTCAAAGGGAATTCGAACTAAAACTCGCGAATGTGATTGTCCACCAGGTGTCGACGAGAATATTTGCGGTTGCGATGGCGATCTGATCAAAACTAAAAAATGTGAAAATATGGAAGAGTGCCCACCAGGTGAAAATTGAAATA
This sequence comes from Oikopleura longicauda, assembly GCA_004367895.1. Taxonomy (NCBI): domain Eukaryota; kingdom Metazoa; phylum Chordata; class Appendicularia; order Copelata; family Oikopleuridae; genus Oikopleura; species Oikopleura longicauda. The sequence continues at coordinate 8,922 of SCLD01104421.1, forward strand.
GACTATTTGAAATACTAAACTCTCATTGCATGATAGATGAACGAAAAATAGTTTTTAATGACATTATATTGATAATTTATTAAAAATATTAATATTAGAGTGCGATATTGGTGAGTGGTGTGGCTGGTCTGATTGTGATTCCGAATGTGGTCCCGGACAACAAACTCGTGTTCGAACATGCGACTGCCAGGCCGGTATTGAGTGCCCTGTTCCAACCGAGGAATCACGTGAATGTCCTGAAGATGAACAAACTGAATGTGCTCCGGAACCAACTTGTAATTGGACACCATGGTGTAACTGGTCCGATTGCAGTGGTGATTGTGGAGACCAAACCCGGGCCCGGTCTAGAATGTGTGACTGTGGTGACCAACCAGAATGTGAGACAAAGGATCAGGAATGTCCAGGACCAGATTTAGAAGAAGAACCATGCGTTGAAGTGAGTTAATATCTGGTTCGAATTTCGCTCCCAGCACACCACTGGAAGGGTTTTAAAGGACATATTAATATTGTATTTAGGAAACTACTTGCAAAGGTAAGGAACGGCCTGAATTCGGGCCTCAGCTCCGTCGACGCTGTCGTGGAGACAACTGCAACTCATATGCACCCTAACCATCTCATATGACTCATCCCAATGACTCATCTCTCGCATGAGTCATTTCATACCCGACTGATTCATCATCAAACAGCATCTCATATCTCTGTACAACTTTCTTCCTTTTTTCTCCTCACTCAGCATGACCCTATCATATTAATAACGTCACAACTGTAACGTATTAGTTAGGATACTGTACTTTCACTGTAATCTCTTCGATGTTTTAACAAATGTTTAAAATGTCTTTGATGTCAACCAACACTTCACATACATAAATCACATTTATGGCGAGTATGACGTCATCTTTTGGACCTGATGACGTCATCACCGTCACCATAAGTGGGGTTCTTTCTATGGCTGGTCTGTCTGCACTCTCTTGAATGTACAAGAATGTACATGACTGATCATGATTGTCCGTTCAGATCGTCCGAACGTCATCGAAGGAACTGCCCAACCACCAACGGATTCAGGTACAGGAGGACCACCATCCGGTCCACCAATCGAGACAGGTTCTGGACCGGTCTTACCAGAATTAACTGGAACAACACCACCAGAGAAGGACAGAGGAAACGGTAACTAGAGTGATAATGCTTCGCCTACGCTTATATTTTGCCATTATATGCCTATGCAAAATTTGGATACGCTCTAGTTATTACGCTTCATAACGCTCTGTGCTGCTCCCTATAATAACACATATATCTATAACGTATTTATTAACTTTCAGGTGATTGTGAGTATCACGACTGGTCCGAATGGGGAGTTTGTGAGACACCATTTAATGGTAACTCTTGCACCGATTCTACTAGATCTCGAAATCGTCAATGCCCATGTGACAGGTACCATAGATCTCACTGTGTAATTTTTGTGATTTTTAGAAAAAAAAATACTATTTTTTAGTTGTGATGATGAAATGACCGAAACCGAGAATTGTATTCCGCTTGAATGTACCGAAGGCGAATGTGTCGGGGACCACTGTGAACCTGATTCTGGTAATGAAGGTAATATTTCACGAAATATTATACACAAATATTTAATTTTTATTATATGAATCATATATGATGATTCATATTCAATATCCTGAAAATAGCGCATATGATAATATAAACTGACAATGGAAATTGTTAACCCGTCATCGAAACACTATTTAACCCTCAGACGCATCAACGAAAGCATCTTAAACGAAATTTAACCTCCGCAACGCATCCCGGTATAACATCTTCAATATTTTTTAAATAAATGAACGAATTTCATCAGATATATCGCCACCGGAGCCCGATTGTGATAATACATGTGACTGGAATGAATGGTGTGATTGGTCGGACTGTCGAAAACGTGAAGATGTCAATGATCGATATAAAGATATTTGTATGAGAACAAGATCACGTGATCACGAGTGTCCCAACGAACCTGACGGCGATATGTTTGAAACAGAAAAGTGTGACTGTCCTGTTCCAAATTGCGACGAAGAATGTGGTAAACCTGATTGCTCTCCAGAATGTGAATGTCCAGAAGTCTCAGGATCTGGGGAAGAAAACCATTCTGGCTCTGGGTCAGGTGATGGCTCAGGATCAGGCATTGACGAATGTGGGGAATCAGGATGTGAGGTGGAAGAAGATGAGCCTGTTACACCACCAGTAATCGTCAAGGAACTTGAAAAGCCAGAATGTGACAATGGCGACTGTGACTGGTCTGAATGGTGTGGTTGGTCTGACTGTGTTGGTGGTGAAGCCCCGAAATGTTTCTCCGTCCGAGTTAGGAAATGCGAATGTCCGAATCCTTGTGAAGGCGACGATATGGAGATGAGATCATGCCCCTGTCCAGAATGCGATTCTGATAATCCACCAGCTGAATGCTCCGAACAGCCACCTTGTGAACCAAAACCAGAATGTCCAGGACCGGAATGTCCAACAACAACAGTTAAAATTGTCACAACCACACCAGCACCTATTAACTGTGACGAGGAATGTGGTAAACCAGACTGTCCACCAGAATGTGACTGCCCAACACCCCCACCAACAACAACAACACCATGCCCGACAATGACAACGCCGCCACCACCAAATTGTGATGAAGAATGTGGAAAACCAGATTGTCCACCAGAGTGTGATTGTCCACAGGTGATAACAACCACGCCATGTACAACGACTACCACACCTCCACCAACAACGACGCCATGTCCAACGACTACTACACCTCCGCCAACGACTACACCGTGTCCCACAACTACTACACCTCCGCCAACGACTACACCATGTCCCACAACTACTACACCTCCACCAACGACTACACCATGTCCCACAACTACCACACCTCCAGCAACAACGACACCATGTCCTACAACGACAACTCCACCACCAACAACAACACCATGCCCGACGACACCAGCGCCAACTACTCCTTGTCCCACCACTACTACAACAGCACCAAATTGTGATGAAGAGTGTGGAAAGCCTGACTGTCCTCCTGAATGTGAATGTCCTGAACCGGAAGCATCTGGCGAGGAAGAGCCTGAAGCATCGGGTGATGGGTCTGGTGATTTCTCTGGCGACGAACCTGAATGCGATTGTAGCAACCCAGATTGCCCTAATGAGTGTCCAGAAATAGTCGATATTGATGATCTCCCTACTCCAGCATGTGATGATGACGTACCAACACCAGAAACACCACTCCCGAAATGTAAGCACTCAAATTGGTGCCCATGGACTCCATGCAGTGCTACATGTGTAGAAAGCGAGAACCCAGGAACAAGAACGCGATCGCGCAATTGTGATGAAACACCAGATTGTGAATGTGAAGATAATTTACATGAAACGGAAGAGTGTCCAATCGACGAGTCGACTCCTCCTTGTCAGTTTATTTATCATTTTAGATTTCTCAGAAGATTTTTTTAGATTTTCATGGAGAAATAATTTTTAAAAGATTAGGCTATTGATATAACCTTAAGGTCAATGCGAATTTGGTGACTGGTGTGAATGGGGCGCTTGTTCCAAACCATGCAACGGGGGAACTCAGACTCGATCTCGTCCGGTATGTCAATCAGGGTTGAGTTAAAAAGTGACTTATTTTATATTTAGTGTCCCTGTGGAAATTGTGATGGAGATCCTTTCGAAACTCGCGAATGTAATACACATTGTTGCCGTAAGTGCTTTGATCTCTTCGGATCTTATATGACCTCCTGTGACCTTACTTTCATCAAATTGATCTTGATTTAGCGGACATGCCTCAACCACAAGATGGAGAAAAATTCTGTGGTGCCCGAATCAATTATCGTACCAAGGAACCTGCCACGTGTTGTGCCGACAGATCAGATGATTGTACATTCATTATGTCTGATGGCGTAAGTACTATTTTAATTCCGCTTCCGGTTCAATTCCGATTAATACCATATGATTTATCCGATATTTAGCGACCATGCTTCTGTGATTCATACTGTATCAGAGAAGAAGGTGATTGCTGCCCCGATTATGTTGACGAATGCATGCCAAATATCCAACCAACAATGGTGCCCGCGCCTACATTTACTCCAAGGGTGCCTGAAGGCGACCCAGGTACAGCTCAATTGAATCCCTTTCTCTTCCGACATTGAGGAAACTTTTCATTTCAAATTTAAAATCGAAAAATCCCCCAAAAAAATTTGTTTTTCAAAATTTTAACCAAAAATTAATTATTGGAATTTTTGGGTGATTTTCAAAAATGTCCTGATTTTAATGAAAATTGATATGAAAAGCCCCTCAAGAGAAATTGTTTTGTGTGTTTACTTTCATTTAGTTTGAAAAAGAAAATTTAAAAGTTGAATGAGTCGAAAATTAATTTTTCGATTTTATTTTCCTTTCGAATTTTTGGTGTGAAAACGATTTACTTCTTTCTATTCATTTTGGTAAGATATCATTTTATTCATCAAGTTTCATTTCAAATCATCCAACGGTTGAAATCAGCAGAGCGTTCAAGATGTACCTTGTCTCAGACAACGGTTGTCTGCATTGCCCTGATTTCACTTACGGACGAACATTAAATGCCTGACATTTCGCCATCATATAATTTTGGTGTCTCAAAATCTTACATTTTTGTCTGAAACTAGTTTGTTTTTCATTTTAAAAACATATTTTTAGGATGTACATATAATGGCTCAAAATTTTCAACTGGAGGTTCAACCAAAACCAACTGTAATGTTTGCACTTGTGAATCAAGCGGTTCAATGAATTGTGAACATTTCAGCTGCTTGGTTGATCCTGAAATTATCGAATCTGTAAATATAAACAACGACTGCAACTGGAAGGCAACCAATCATTCTCAATTCTGGGGCCAGACATTGGTACAAGGCCAAGGATTCTATCTTGGTACTCTTAAACCTAGTGATGACGTCATGCAAATGGGAAGCGTTGATTCGCTAGGCGAACCAGACGATATTCCAAGCGAGTATGATCTTAGAGAAGAAACAGTACTCAACCTTCTTGACCAGGGCAAATGCGGCGCCTCCTATGCATTCTCAACGGCCCATGTATTCAATACTCGATCCGCTATGGCCCAAAAACAGGGCGAACGGAACGAACTTGGTTCCGAGGCGAATATATCAACACAGCACATTGTCAGCTGTATAACACCAGGTGGCTGTGGTGGCGGACGTTTGGCTGATACTTGGTTCCATATTAAAAATCATGGCAGCATGGACGAGCAATGCTATGGACCGTACACGTCTGGGCTTACCAATGATACCGATGTGTGTCAAGCAAAACTTAGAACGGAATGTAGTCCACTGATGTCCGGTCCAGCATATAAATTGGCATGCGAAGAAGATATTCAACGTGATATTATCAATTATGGTCCTGTCCAAGCTATCATGTCTGTTTCCCACGATTTTTATCATTACTCGTCCGGCGTGTACAAATCAACAATGAGTCCTGTCGATGATAATATGATGCATTCTGTGGTTTTAATTGGCTGGGGCAACGAAAAGGGCGTCCCCTATTGGCTCGCAATGAACAGTTGGGGTCCCGGTTGGGGCATGGGTGGATACTTCAAAATATTACGCGGACAGAATGAATCAAATATTGAATCGTTTGTGATTGGCTCTCATCCAGATCTTCACGGACACTCCTGACTTCGTTCCCGTAAAATACAATTCCGGTCTACAACTTCCGGTCAATCGGAATATCACTTCCGGTTATCATTTCCGGTATTGCAATACTCGTGAAACGAGAGTAACTGACACACAGCATAAACTGTTTAGATTAATTAAAAAGGGCCGCGCATAATGGCCCGCGCTGACACTGTACCGCGAATCTGGTACCGCGACTGTACCTATACTGTACCGCTTTGTACTGTAACGTACTCTTCCTAAATATACCGCGCAAAAAGGTATATATGAAGTCTCACCGCGCATTTGGTGAGCCGCCTTATTGAAGTAACAACAATTTGTTTACTTCGCGATTTCTAGAATGATCTAGAATAAATGATGATCAATCATCAAATTACTTTTGACCTCATATGACCTCATATGACCAAGCCCAGTAAAATTGCATTTCCTCCTCCTTTAAAAGTGCCAAATTGCGAAATTTTTGACTGTATTACCGCCTAAACATCCAAAACCGGTTTTATCTGGTTCCATTCCATCAACTTTGGTATATTTGGATTGATTTAGAATTTTCAAGTTCAATCTATCTGATTCTGACGACATTTAAGCAAGAACTAGAATAAATCATGACATAGCATTACCAGCTTCTTTTTATTTTTCAGTGCGATATCAATGTAGTACCTTGTGTAGTACCTTTTGAAGTACCTTGTTTAGTACTTTGTTGTATTATTGGTTCAGTAAGTGTGATAGCAATGGAGTTCCTTATCTAATATCGTGTTTATTGGTCAAGTTTTATGTTTATCTGGTTTCGAACCCGATTCCAACTGTATGATCAAATTCACGAGAAACATTAAACATGTTAAAATGGCTTCAATCTCATTTTAAAGCCATTTATTGAATTTTGACTTCAAATGAAGCTTTTAAGCCTTACAACAGCCCTGGTAGGAATGATTTGATTTCTAGATATCTCAGAGAATTAAACCTGGGAGTCTTAGGCTCGAACTTACGAGTCTAACACGAAACCTCCTTAAGTCAAGTCCATAAAGCTGGGTCACAAGAATTTAGAAACAGCTGTGAAGATATTCATCATGGCGAATGCTTGAATTGGGATTTAATTTATTGCACAGCTGGTTGGGAAACTGGACTTTGTCCCGGTGCGAATAATATAAAGGTAAAATTTAAAAGAATATCATTATGTCACTGGAAAAATCTTTTCTAGTGCTGCAAACCTTGTGACAAAGAATGTCATGAATTGGAAAATTCATACAATGACTTTAAATGTGAACAAAACGGTGGCAAGGATCTAGTTCAATAAATTGATAATTTATGACGTTTTTATAATTTTTTTAAGTGACATAGTTTAAAACGTCTACGGCATTGAAACAGTTGAAAGTGTCAACATAACACAAATAAATGTCCGGGACATTATGAGACCAATCTTTGTGGTGGTCCGAATCCAAGAAAATGTTGTGTCGAGGGAAGTGAACCAGATTGTGGTTTGGTAGTCTACGAAAATACTCATATCAAAGGATATAATGGTCTTACCGTTCAGATCGATGAAGAATTCCGTCCTTATATGGATGATATAAGTGATATTGCAAAAGGAATGTGTTTTTAATGTTATAATTATTATTATCTTGCAAATTTCAATACTGGAAGAATCTAAATAAGTCTGTGGCGTAACAGTATGGGTGACACATGCTTTCAGAAAAGAGGGTCAAGATATTGGTGGAACCATTGTACCGCCTGCATCGAAATCAAACCATTTGGTTGGTCATGCAATCGATATGAACTTGGATACACCTAGGAATGCTTGGCAGAGCTGGTTTCCAAAGTTCAAGATTAATCAAGTTTCATAGCAGACTACAAAGAGATAGTCATATTCATTTGATACGAAGGTATGGCCCATACCGTATGACATGAAACATATAATTTGTAAAGCACAAAATAAGAGGGTGGTGCAATAGCACCTGTCTGGCAGCCGAGTCGAACACTCATGCAAAATGCTTCACGGACGCCATTCAAGCTCATGGGCCCGGATTTGATTTCGCCTGTTTCATTCATTTATATAAATCATGGCGCAAATCCAATGAAAGAGTACTGAGATGGGGACAGAGTTTTAACGACCCGGTTCACATTGACGATTACATCAATGGTAAAAATCCTTCAAAATGGGATGAACTTTACCAAAATAATCAGAAGTGCTAACTGTTATAGACAATGCGCTGTCCAGGGAACTAAATAAAGTTATGACATGAATCACGTAACATGTCATATGGAACTTAATCATATGAGTCATATTATATGGCCTTGATCATATGGGGCCCAAATTCGATACAATTTTTCTGATGTCAAATCAAGAAGTCCATTATTAATGAATTTTATTCGAATTTTGCACCGGTGAATAATGTAAATAATCGGTGTTTAAAATAAGGCAGAATGGTTGAAAGTAAAGTCAAAACACTTTTAGGGTTTGGGTTTGGCTTTCACATTTGCTTGTGCACTACTTTTAAAGCCATTTGTTCTAGTTTTATTGTTCCAACAACGTGGTTCAAAAAGGCCAATCAGAAAGCAGTATCAAAGTAGAATTTGATTGTTGAGACCCCAAGTAAGTTCTTTTCCTGGTAACACAATCGAGTTTCTGATAATAACTTCATCTGGAATGGTCACATCTCTACCCAAAATGGTTATTGCTGAATTTTTTTTGTTAGATTTTTCGTCAGACCGGAACCAATTTTCTGATTCGGAAAACTGAACATTACATGTGACTTACTTGGTAACAGTTTGCCTTCTGTATCAAATAAATAAAAATTATCAGTTGTCGCATGGGGTCGATCAGGGTCCAATTCTGTTGGTACACCTTCCACCCTTGCCCATGATCCAATTTCACAACCCCAACCAACGATTCTAAACGAAATAAATGATAATTCGAAATTAAATAGAAACAAACTTACGCATTCAACAAGCAAGCATGTTTCTTAACGACAGCTCCATCTAGGACCATAGAGTTTTTAATTCTAGCACCTTAAAAAAAAGTCAAAAGATAAGCTTGGGGGAACAGATGCGTGCATTAAGTCCATAAAGGCCAAGGACCGATAACGGTTACTAGACCATGTCGGATCAGAATTTAAAATTCGTTTGTGTTGGTTTTGAATCATAGACTTGACAAACATATTCAGACATGGTAACTTCCGGTGGTAACTTCCGTACAAAAATCTACCAAGATTTTTTTATTTCAGTCATTATCGGCATTTTTGACCAAACATAGGCAGAAATGCACGCACATGTTAATATTAAACACAAACCTTCGTGGACAACTACATTGGCACCAATAGCAACATGTGGTCCAATCTTTGCGGTTGGGTCAACTTTGGCTGTTGGGTGAATATACACATTTCCATTGAGATTATCCCCGGTTGAGAGACGTGCTGGATGATACTTATTGTACAAATCTTTAAAAGTTTAATAGTGATTAGAATTTCAAGGTCAATTTACATTCACTTTCGAGAAATAAAAGTCAGATGAAGTCATTTAAAATATCTGCACTCAGTAATTGCCATTTTCGAATCATGATAAATATGGAATCATAGTCGGAATTCGCGGTTAACATCATTGGGCAGGCGATCGGGGCAATTATTAAATATGATGAAATAAATTCCGAAGAACATTATGGTTTGTGCCAATACACCGGATTTTGATGAAGTGACGCCAGCATAAAGGCGTTTAAGTTGTCTCAAAGGCTTTGATTCAAAGCTTTGAGTCAAAGCCCTTGATTCAAGGGTCAATAAGGTGTTTAATAAAATGTAACATTTTAAATGTTAAAACGTAAGGTCGCTAAATCATGAAACTATTCCTAACATGACACGATTCGCATAGATTGCACTACCAGCAGATTTGATCGACATCCAAAATCGATCAGTTAAAAATGCAAAGACTTTTCCAGTTCCAGCAACCTGTTGGAGAATGTCATGTTCAAGAGAAATCTTTCCAAGAACTTCTTCTTGGAGCTTTTCGTCTTCACCTAAAACATTAATAATTAATCTTATCAGGACTTCATGGTCTCTGGACGTGTCCAAGAGAAAAGACTTACCAGAATATCGTTCCTTGAAAATCATTGAAATATCGTCAAAAACTTCAGCCGAAAGAAGATAAACACCAGCATTGATATGATTTGAAACAAAGCTGGACGGTTTCTCGACGTAATGAACAATTTCTTTTGTTTTGTCATTAATTCCAAGACAACCATAGTTCAAACTTTGTTCTGGTTCGACCTAAAGATTTAGAATTATTATTTGATTGGTTGATTTACATGTAGAAACTCACCTCGACACCCATGATCATATATTTCATCCATTTTTCACGCGCACGGACCATATCATTCAGGGGTAAGTCGCATAAAATATCGCAGAAAATCAGGAAAAAGGATTCTGGGTTACCAGCAAGAACCAAATCACGGAAAAGATAAATTGAACCAGCCGTTCCTTAAATAGGGTTTAAGACTTAAACTTTAAGTGACACTAAATATGGGATAATAAACTATTTCCGAATTCTCACTTATCCATAGACTATGAATCTTTGTTATAAATCAACTCACCAAGAAGTGCATATTCTTGCAAGTACCGAATCTTCAAATTAAATTGTTCTTTCATTTCTCGAATAAATCTGTTGAGCTGTTCGGTTGGTTGAAAAAACCCAATTAGAAGAATTTCTCGAAGACCTTCGACACGTGAGCATGCTTCAATATGATGTTGAACCAAGGGAAAACCAGCTATTGGAAATAGTGGTTTTGGAATGTCCAAACTCAATGGTCGAAATCGAGTTCCCTTAAATGTTTATTAAAACTTATGGACCATAAGGCATTGACCCAGTTACCGATCCTCTCCACGGCTAACAAATTAAAAGTTCAATTCCCAGTTAATTTCTGATTCTTCAATTTTTTGAACCATATCATATGGACCATATTATATGGTCCATATTTGAACCCTGTATATGACCGTTTTTTATCGAAAATTACCTTTCCGGGTCCACCAACAAGAATAACTGCTTTAGTAGCCATATCTTCCTCGGCCCTATTTCTCTTGTACCACTGCTGAGTATTCAGCGAGTCTGATTCCGTGCGGCAAATAACATTTGACATGGCCTCCGGTCCCTTTTCCTCAAACTCCTCTGGGTTCACTCCCTTTTTATTCTCTCAGAACCACGAATAGAACTCTTATAAGATCTTTGTGAACGATTTCTCTCTTTATTTCCAAAGTTTTCTGAATATTGCAATATTTTGGTACTAAAATCGACCCCCACTTGTAAAAGAATCGTTAAAATAAAAATAAAGTAGGTAAATAGCGAATAAAAGCTTCAAATCGAATTATGAGATCGGATCTGTCATCGAAATGACTATAAGTAGGGTCTCCCACTGATTTTTATCAAGAATAAGTGATATATATCTGTTTATATCTTGACCAATTAAAATAAATGGAAAGATTTCATATTTTAAATGTGACTGTAACCATCACGATGAAGTTTTTTAAATTCGACATAGTCAAAAACCGTCCCGTAAATTACGTGTATTATACAACTTGCCTGATATTAGAACTAGGACGTCGTTAAGTGTGCACACTATGATGCACGACAAGACCAAACGCAAAATACTTCAAATACAACTGATTTGTTATGCTCTGGCATATTTATGATAGATGTTAAAAATTATCATAAATTTAATATCGATATATTTTATATCGTTAGATTTTCAGTAGAAAATTGCCTTTTGGTACGACTGATAGGACGAAATGGCTTCAATTATATTTAGTCTTGACTTTTTGGGTCAATTTATGAATTTCGAAAAACCCACTGAGTATCCCTGGACGTTTGCCTGTGAATGGCACATGTTTAGTTTCGCTCTCACCCACAGCGAAAACACCGACCAATAATTGAGGGAAAAAAGAACCTGAATTTTTAACTTTGCCCATATTTATCAAACGATTCGTGACCACGTGATCATCGTAAATCGTACAAGGTTTATGTGATCTTAATTATTTAGACTAAATACATTTTATTCTCAAGACACAAATTACAAAAATATTGGTAAATTATTTCAAAGTTCACCCTAAATTAATGAAAAAAATTATAAACAATGATTTTAAATGTTTTTATTCGAACATTTTAGGTAAGCATTAAACAGTCTATTGGTCAGTTTCGTGAGTCATGCAGCATGACTCATGTAAATGACTCATAATTAGGAAGAGATTGGCTGGAACGTGTAAAGTTGAGGAGATATTCTGGTTGTCAAGAAGTCTGAAGTTTGAACCAGTTCGAACTGGATCGATTTTCCACCGAACCGGTTTGTGTTGACAACGATTTTCAACCGCGGTGAATCGTGAAGAAACTATACAGGCTGTTGTCGAGACATTTTTCCATTCGAGTACTGGACCTAAATAGCCGATAGGTGGTGCATGTGAGACAAATATAAACCTCAACATCTCGTCTATAACTTGGGTCACGATAACCATTGGTCGGTCCCAGATGAGGATTATCTTCACGATTTGTTGTTGGATATCTGTAATCGCTCTGAATTATTTTTAAAGAAGCACCGGAAGTGAGACCGGAAGTACCTTTTTATTTTGCGTCTGACAATTTCTTTGATAAACATCATATTGTTCCCTAGTTGCAGGCTGTGAAGCTTTGATTTGACTTGGCGGGATGGGTCCACAAAGAATTTGAGAACAGTTTGAAAGAAAATTACCCCTACTGAAAGGATTATTCCTATTCTCCTTCCGATTGGTTAATTCATTCAAATGATGGCTTTTTTAAAAGCCACTCGAAATCGGCGACGGCTGTTTGGATGAGTCTATGAATCAGGGCATATTCAAAACTATTCCAAAAATAGAATATTTTGTAAAACTTCATCTGATAGATCACCTGATAGATCTTGCTTCAATGGTTTCAATAATTGTTCTTCTGGATTAAAAACGCAAGGACTGATCATTCTAATTCTTCTTTCTAGAACCCCAATTATTAAAATTATTAAAGCAAGCTTAACAGTTACGCTTTTTTTTGTCAGTTAACTGACAAAAGGGTCTAAATCGAAGATATCACCCACAAGATGGGATCATAGGTAAAAAACGTTTGGAGAGACTCCTCCTAAAATTTAACGGCGAATCATTTGGTGAAATAAAAAATTTTGGAAGTGAAATTTTAAACTTCCGATAAAACCGGAAATAGACCGAAAGTGACGTAATGCGATCGTTAGATTAAGTATTGAGACTATTAAGAATACATACATGTAATTTGTTTAGTTCTGATGCTACTGATATCGCTGTTATTCTGGCCATGTCAGTTTACTGACAAAAAAGTTTGCGCATCGACTCAAAAAAAAGCGCAACTGTTAACGAAAGATGTGCATTAGACCGTATACAAAAATAGTAGGAACCAAGTAGGAACTTACCCTGACGCTTATTTGGAACTGACCCTAACCCAAATTTGGGACTGACCCTGACCTAGTAGGAATCGACCGGTATGCTAAGTAGGAACTGACACTAAATCATGAAACCGTTTTGACTCGATTTTTTGATATCCTACCGTTTGTCAGGATTTTTTATGTCGTCTTCTATATATTTATTGTTAACGCCTTATAGAAACTACTTAAATAACTCGAGTAAAACCTATTCTATAATTTAAATTTAACCATTCCTTTTTCTTCCATGTTCCTTTCATATCTTCATTTGTCGTTGTGTTTGAGCATGTAAGATATGTATGGAAACACCATAGACCCACCACCGACCTATATTATTCTCGTATGACACTCTTCAAAAACATATTTTAAAACCTACCACATTGAAAAGAATGTTATAAGAAGAACAATTGTCGAAGGCCAACATTGGGAAATTGCCAATCCCATTTGTCGATCATGTCGGCGATAAAGAATAACCAAATTCAAAATTGAAAAAGCAAAAATGAATATGTCCAATATTGAAAGTGATATCAAAAATAAATAAAAATAACGATAGTTTCGACGACCAATACAGTTGCCAACCTGAAACATGACGTCAAGTTTGCCAAAAATTGCAACAATGGTTTGTGGGTTTTAGGGCAGTGTTACTAGAAATAACGTATCTGGATTACGTTTCAGAAATGACGCTCAGTCCCCGATTTTTAGCTCCATAGCCGATGGACCATAGGCCGCCGATGACTCATGAATTCGTGTATTTTTGGGAGGACCGGTAAACGAACCCGCTTGATAGTCTATAGACTTTATTATTTTGGAGGACGTTTTTATGCATCGCTAAAGAACACAGAGCAATTTTCTGCTAATTTAGCCAACATATTAATAGTTTTTGAGTTGAAAAGTAACGACCTCATACTTGGTAATGGACTTCATTATTCTACCTTCAACCAATTTGAAATCTCTTTCGCCCCACTGACGATAAAGTCACATTGATGAATATTCTTGAAAAAATCAAATCTTCTCGAATAATGTCAGGTAATGCTGTATGAATCGACTAGAAAATGCTTTCAATAACTCGATTATTGAAAACACCTTCTATATGATATAATTATCTATATATTGTGTGCGCACACGCTGTTTACAGTACAATCGAGAAGGAATTTTTGCGTAACCGACTTACGCATCAAACCATTGAACAGGCTTACACAGCCCAAATATAAAAGCGATTCACCCACCCTGAAATGGACCAAAAAATTGCTAAAAATCATTTCAAATTTAGAAATGAACGATGAAAATAAATTTGAGCCAATGAAAATTCAGTTTGAAAAATATTTGGTTGAGAAAACGCACCACTAGTGGTGAAATCGTACCTTGGCAAAATTATCAAATCACCGAAAAATGAAGACGATATAAAACTCAAAATGAAATATTATATTCGACGATTCAAAATTGCTCGAAAACAGTCAAAGAATAAAATATAGGTCACCTCAAAGATAACGCGAAATAATTCGCTTCTGTTGAACATTTACTGTATGTAATAAAGGGATTTCCTGTATAAACAAAAGCTCACTAATTAAAATTCCTTTTTCGTCAAGGTCAAAATCGATTGAAATCCTTTTAGACAAAATTAAAATCTCGTTCAGTCTCTTGACCTTTCAATGACGTCACATATCCGTCTGACCTATAAATTTCAAAATGGCTCGAGTAAATCTCTATACTTGGACGCTTAAACTCATTCAAATCTATCCGCACATACTCGGTCTTTTATAAAACTTTGACACGATGGATATCAATTGTTAGCTCGCTGACGATCTCAGCCTATGTAAAAAAGTAAGTAAGTTCAAACACCAAAATCGATAAAGAGATATTACTCGAGTAAAGGAAATTAATATCAGGACTTGCTCACATAAGAGAGAAAAAGAGGAGGACACCTCTCCGAATATACAATATAGAGGGCGACATTCACCCAAGCCCTGATATTATTAATCTTTAGTATCGATACATACCCATGGGCAGTGATGATCAAATCGCTCAACACAATTGTCGCAAATTGAACAGTGGGAGGCTCGAGGCGGACGAAATATTTTACATGTGAAACAATATTTTAATTTTATTGTTACCCCATTGATTTCAATTTCTTTTATTCTGGGCTAAATAAATAATTGTTACATGGTCTCTGTGGTGAGGAAATCTCCTCACTGAGAATTGCATTGACAGAAATCGAAATTGCTCACCGGTGGGCGGTACCCTTTGAATTTTGAAATTGCACGCTCTTCTTCTAAGTATTGTTTTTCAATTTGTTTTGCCTGTTCATTAGATGCTCTTAGAACAGTTTCCAGAATTGCCTACGCAAAATTATAAGCAATCTGATATTTGTGTAGGCAAATGAAATTGTTGCCTTGGAATAACACCAGGATCAGAAAAGGAAGTTCGAAATAACATTGAAAGAACGAAAACGTAAAGCAATGAGCATATGATTGGAATCAGTATACCAAACTGAAAACTTTTTTTAATAAAAAATAAGGATGCAGATCAGTGTTACATTCTAATAAATGCGCTGTGCTACAATTATAAGTTATTAAAATAACCTTATATTCTTCGACAAGAGTCATTCGACAATCAAAGGCCAGGAAAAGAACAAATGTAACTGTAATCAAGGATAACGAAGCAAATAAAATCTTATTGTCTTTTATGCTTTCATTATTTGTATCAATAACGGCTTTGAGATAACGTCGATATGATATCGATTTGAATGGTGACAATAAAAACATCCCTTTAGTTGTTAAAATTCGTCCATCACAGTAAAACCTGTTCTTTCCTGGGAACAGTTCCCATGCCTGAAAATCAGTTTATATATGACAACCTTATACAATATAGTATCACGAATCGTGATTCACGATTCATGAATTTTCTTTTATCTTACCTTTGTATATCTTGGTTTCTTTGTCATATTTCGTTTCTTATATCAAACTTCATTCTAGATCCACCGCCGACAATTCTGAAAAAATAATATCTGATATAATATTTGTTATATTAAAAGTCATCTCTATGATATCTCGTCGATGGGTATCTATTTTATCTCTTGACTTGGGTGCATTTAAGAAAATGGGCAGAATAGGACTTTTTTGTAGGGCCCCTGGACGATAATGATCTCGTCACGTGATATTGAACTGGTGACCCTAAAAATGGACTTTCACCATGTTTTGCGGACCTTTGACTTGTTCAACAAAAATTGAAAAAAAAACGTTTTGATTGAAATCTCTATAAGGAAAAGAATAGTACTTATTTATCATTTAAGTTTTATCGATGTCGCCCGTTCTAAGATACTGTATTTATTCACAAAACAGATTTTCTAGAGCACCTGTTCTGTACTAGATCCTCTTTATAGTTTTAATGACAAAATTGACATTTTATGTTTCTGTCTGTTGTCATGAAGCCTTCGGATTCCTGGCCTTGTACGAACATGAACTTGTTTGACTCTTTGCTCGAAAAGTCGATATTTCATAAACCGTCACTCATCATGACTCGGGCAACGGGCAGTCCACAAATCAGACCGATAGTCATCTCGGGATCCCCGAGTCGTGAACGAGAACCGAACGGTGATGTGTTTTTTTTTCTTACCATCAGAAATATAATATAGTCATTTTTTCTCTGATCACCTTTCCAATAGTATTTTTAAGACTAATTTACTATTCTTAAAAACTCATAATTTATTCAGAATTGATTTATCAAGAAGTCATATCGATCATTAATAAAGGTTTTCAATTAATCATAATTAGAAAAGTCGAGTGACACTCGATTTAACAGTTACACGAACCACAACTCGACATTTATGAATCGAATATCATATGGTGCGTCAAAAAGAGTTCGTGATGATAATTCAATAAGGAAGTGATAAAAAATGATTCAAAATATTTCAAACTTTCACTTCAAAAGGCCATATGGCCCATATCCTTGCTAAAATCCCAATGGTTTGGCATCGAACCTTATTTCCGGTTTGAAACGGCAGTGGTCACAAAAGTTCAAACGCTAGGATATCGAAACTGATATGAATATTTCGCTGAAAAATAAACGCTGTTCATCATTTTTGACTACGATGAAAAGATTATCTGAGTTGCTCTGGTATTAGACTTTGAAAAATCTTTTGAAAGTGACATATGAAACTAACAGGGGTCAATTAGTGTCTACAGGAAGGGCAATTAATCATCTCCACAGATTCTTACTGTATCTATTGACCCTCAAATCAATACAAATGGCTATAAACCCCATCTGCGAATTTTGGACAAAAAAATCCACATTTACATAAATATTTTTATCTTTTAATTTTTGGAGGACGCTTAATTATTTCAGCTGTTTTTCTCTGAATTTAGGATTTAACATATACAAGGTAGTTTTCTGTTGTCATAACAGGACGAAGAGTATGACTGTATTATTATTCAGTGTACAAAAAAGCAATTAAGTATTCAACAAAATTGGTGAACCGCGGTTCAAAAGGACGGAAGTCGTTTAACTGTACACATCCAGGAGTTAATTCTGAATAATATATTCATATAAATATTCAAACGGAAACAAAATGTTCGTTGACTTGGTATTTACCAAAATAACACAATCTGGTATTAACTTGTCCTAACCTTACTCGTCCATACGTCTTATACAAAAAATACTAATTTCACATTAGTCATGTAACATGACTCAAGCTTACATTGTTATACAGTAGTTTATTCTAGGCGAAAAACGTTTCTCTCAAATGAAGTGAACTCTAAAAGGGATTGAAGATGCCGGTAATCAGTGCAAACTGCCCGATGAATAAGTCGACACGTTTGGAATTACCTTCGCTCACTAAACTTGAACTAGATAAACCAGATCTTTGGAAACAACTCAAATGATAGGATTCCCGTCATGTACGATCAACTTGAGGATATAGAAGTATAGTGACAATAAACTGTTCGATTATTCTGATGTATATGTCTTCTTAATGGAACTCATGTTGCCAAATGATAGTAAGAGTAAGTTAGGGCTTAATAAGGCATGTTACGGAAAGGGCTCACTCAGCTTGATGCAACCATTTGTTTCTGACTAAGTTTGACCCAACTAAGAACACGAAACCATCAAAATTTCATTTTGTCGCAAACTAGTGGCAAGAAATAATTTTTGATTTGATTTGTTATTCTGTTTTTATGTGTGTTATTCGGTCCTGAATCGACATTGAATGGTCGGTTTTTTCGTGATAGAACCTTTATTAGGAAAGTACAGGTACAAGATAAAATGACTCCGAATCACCCTTAGAGACTTAATCTAATGTTTTGGGAAAATTGAAATTTTTCTTTCAAAATTGTCCAAAATTTTCGGGAATTTTGCTGAGGTGAGCTCCCATCTGAGGACCATAATTTTTTTCCTTTCATTTCCTCCTATGAAGGCTTTTGCAATCGATTCAAAAGGCTGTGAAAGAATTACGTATTTTTTAGTCAAAATATATTTTTTCAAAACTCTTAATAAACTACTCAACATAAAACAATCATTTTGGCATATTATTCACTTTTCAGAACTAAAACAGCTGTGTGGTCAAATATTACGACCTATAAGTTTTTATGACATAACGGATATGATGGGAGTCTCAAAAACGTTACAATATGACAATAATTTATAATTATTTATAATTAATTTATTAGTTATTACTACTTTGGTAATAAACTATTGGAGATGGTTTTGGAGCTTTCCGTTTAAACATGATTTTTTGTTTAAAAACATCTTATTGTTAAAAAAGGGGACTGTGAATCAAAGTCTATGATATTGTTCAAGTCTTTTAGTAATATAGTTTAACCGACGACAGAAAATTGGTCTCTGTCTAAACAAGCAGGTATCCATTTCTCTATTTTTATGTTTGCTATAAAAAGGAAGGCATAAGTCAGTTTTCATTTAATGATCGATATGAGATACTCCCAAGAAAAAAGTGACATCACTTGCTTAACGAACCATCAGGGATAGTCCATCATACGGGCATTAGATCCACACTTTCCATTTGAACTTATATGCTATATTAGAAAATAAAACAACGGGAAAGCAATCACTGTATGAGATCAAGTGATATAATCAATTGATTCATGAAGGTAATTCACAGAAAAATTCATGATTACGAAAGACTGTTTTGATATGGTATCGTTAATCAATATTTCATGCAATGTTCTATATACGCTGAACTTTCGTCAGAAAAGTCTCCTTCAATAAATATATCGCGTTAAAATTTGTTTCGATTATTCTCTGTCGGAAAGAAAAATGCCCTGTGTGATCTGACGATCAGTTAAGTTCGTGCCTAAGTCCAAAGGGGTTTCGATATTTCTGGCACCTGGCCATTTGAATGCATGAATAATAGGTGATCTGAAAGGAACCGTTCATTTTAGACGTTTACCGCAATTATCAAGGAAAAGAGATTTTCTCTATCTTTAATTTAACATCAATACCGTTGAGATTAAACTGCATACGATGGAATACGAGCGAACTTAAATGATCAAGACACGCTGTTATAATGGATATACGAGTGTGACACGACCATGCTCGCGTTATCAATCGCTTGTTGCCCTGATATCTCGATTTGAGTTTACTTCTTGCTCTGAAACCAGACAAAATATAGCACAAAAAGGTGTAAACGTAGCCGGACCGTGGGGACGTATCTATTTGTTAATGCCGGTGGCCTTAAAGGTAAACTGTTCATTAACATTCGAAATAAAATATTTATGAAAATAGCTCTCGTTCAGTTCATTAAAAATCTATTTTGGAACATTCAAGTTCAATTTTCTTTTATTTTCGAACAATCGTTTGCTAAAGGATCGATTCAGATGTCGCTAGTTTTTCACGTTGACAGAAAATAAAGTAGTAAGACCGATTATAAAATACCGGTAAGGATATGACAGCTTCGCAATATTGCTGTGGAAATAAGACTGAATTTCAATCTTAGCACATGATTGTTAAATAAGTCTTTATTTATGGACTTAAATTATTGGGCCTATAAATCCCAGTCTGCTTTGAAATGGAAAAAACCATATTCTCGATGTATACTTTAGTCACGTGCTTATCAGTTTTGACGGTCATCTATGTAAAGATTTAACAGTTATGAAGTTTATGCAAACCAAACATGTCATACCCATGTGACATGGCCATATGCCAGTCTGTTTAAAAATTCCAGATTGTCTTACACATAACTTATTATTTGAATACATTAAGTCATGTTGGTCATAAGAATGAGTCACATACTATGCTGCAAATTCCAACTTGAAATGGCCATTTTAACTGATTTTTCTTGTCCAAAACAGCTCATTTAAAAACTTGGTAATGGAATGTTGAACTTGGTAAACTATAAAACGCTCCAGTCATAAAACTCCGTTTTGAAGCACCAAAATATATTCTAGTTATTTCAACGCTCGTCTTTATTTCTCTTCAAAATACCCGAAAATCATTCGATAAAAATCATAAATTAATTTAGATTATTACCTTTTAATATCAATTTTTCTAGTAATTTTCGTTGAAAGGTCTTCGTGAAAAATCTCTTATTCATCTAATCATAAAAATTGTTTATCGTCGAGGACAAGTCTTCGAAATGACTCATTTTTGATTTTTCAACGATCAACTGACCGAATTATATTAATTTCGAATCGGAGGACTTTTTTGCTTCCTATTCTCTCACGCACCATAAATTGTTTTTCGAATCGTCTCATCTGGTCTCTCTTCAAAACGTATAATTCTTTCGCCTTTTACTAAAGAATTCCGTGGAGAGGGACACTCTTATGAGTCTTTGAATTTTTCTGGAGCCACTTATGTGGCAGATTTCACTAATAAATGACCCTCGGAACAAAATGCTCATGGCAGGTTCTCGAGTTTTGATCATCTTTGATAGGCTCGTACCGAAACTACCCTCTTGGACACAAATCTTTTGTAAAGGACCCAGACTGGTACCTGTGTAAAACTCACATAGACTGAGTTATCTTTTTACACTATCTGCTCACCGTGTAAAGTGGGGTGCGTCTTCCCGATGGTAGTTGTCTATATACTTCCTCATGCGGAATTCGGACCAAATGACCATCAGAAAGGGGCCTCCCTCTTTAGATGTGACTTTTGTCTAGGGTGAGGAAAGTTCGGCTGAGCGAAGCGAACCACTTCCGGTGATGACGTCATCGCCGCTGATAAGATTTCAAAGACCTCTACCACCGTCTAGTGACTCACCCTACTGATGTCTCATTGATAAGTTATCAAACGAATATGGTCGATTTTCAGCTCAAGTTTGTCTGCTCTCACTTCTGAAACTGAATTTAATGGATAGTAACTATTTCTAGAATGACTTTTACGAATACAAATAATATGAAATTCCTTGAATTAATGAGGGAACCTTTACTGAAAGCATTCCACTGAAGAATTTCTTCACCAGTCTAATATCAACATGTCGAGGCGGGGAAGTATTTTAGGATTTGAATAAAAACATGTTCTATAAATATTTCACTTTAAATTATATAAAGCATATAAACAATATTCGTTCATATACCATCTGTTGAATTTTTATAATGTTTTAATTCCAAGTAAGAATCAACGATAGCATGGAACGCTTTGGAGGAAGCCGTTGCTTCAAGAGGATCAAGGAGAGGCAGTTTCATTGATTTTTCATCACTGACACCATTTCCAACTGCGATAAAAAATGGGAAAGGTTTGTTTCTAGCGTTTCATCTACCGTTTCATCTTACGACTCTCCGAGTGGGTGAAATTATGGTTCATTCATTTATGGTCCATAAATTATGGATCATTAAACTCAGAATGAAAATAGGGTATCAATAGGATCAACTTGACCCGATCAACACTGTAGTTTAGGACAATATCGCCTATATAATATAGCCTAT
>SCLD01104535.1:0-30726 GCA_004367895.1 Oikopleura longicauda
ATTTTCAAACTGATAATCCGATATTGCTACAGTGGTGGACATCTATTTCTTAGTAGAATCTTACACCGCCCACGCCTGTTTTGAATGTAAACAATAGAGAAGATGAGGATTTCATCTACTAAGAAATAGGTGTCTACCAGGGTATAAATTCCAAGGCTATATGGAGTCAAACATTAGAGTGGAACACCATGGTCTAAATCGGGTGTTCCACTCTAATGCATGACTCCCCCTACATAATTCTTTGGGTCTTATCAGTGGATAAGTTTGAAATTCATTTTAAGCAATATAACGAACCTCATAGCCTGGTGTTCCAGGATGCAGTTACTCTAGAAAACATTGCTCGTCAAAAAGTAACAGAATTAAATTATGTCAAAAGAAACGCGTTCCAATGACACCAGAAAAAGTTGGTTTAAAACAGGAACCAATGCAAAAACCACCTTCATGGTCCGACTCAACAAAAACAAAATTTGATTTCATTTTGAATCGGATTCATAAACAAGAGGATGGTATGGGAAGAAATTTGGCACATATTTTCCGCGTTTTACCACAGAAATCAGAATATCCAGATTATTATAAAATTATCAAACGCCCAATGGATCTCGAACGTGTTACAAATCGTGTGGCACAAGGTGGTTATGGAACTATTGAAGAATTCTTTGAAGAGCTTTTACTTGTCTTTGAAAATGCCACAGTTTATAACGAACCCGGGAGTATAATTTATCAAGATGCGTTGATTCTCCACAAGGTGGCGATAGATTCGCTTCATCTCGTTGAAAATGGAAATCCTCAAGATCCAAATCCTAATTTTAAAATCGAGGATCCACAATCTTTTCTTCAAAAAATTCTTCGCGACCTTCAAAATCATGTGTCAAAAAATCCAAAGACCAAAATAATGGAAGAAAAACTCGGCGACTTTATACCAGCAGAACGAAATCGACCACGAAAATTTGGAGATATCGAAGTCTGGTTGGAACAAAAACGATATAAACGACTCGATGTTTATCAAGGTCATGTGTTTTCACTTTTTGAAGCTGTTCGTGAAAGATCGCAGCCCAATGATGAAGTTTTCAAAATTTCAATTGAGCTCCATAAAAAGTTCATTTTACGTCGTGGAGAATTAACAAAAAATGGCGAGAAATTCTGTTCGCCGGCCTGTACTTATACCGATAGAGATATACAAGACTCGATAGAAGATTTAAAGAAACGAAGAGAAGAGGGAAACTTTTCTCCATCGCAAGGCGATAATTGGGATGTCGATACGGTGACATCACAAAATGGTATGAGCATCCCATTCGATGTTGAAACGGAAGATCTAGACGTTGAACATCCCGTTGCAATACCCCAAATGGAGCCAGGAAGTCAACAATATTCTCAGGTATGAACTCTGTTATGACTGTAATGACTTTAATTTATGTTTAGATTTTATTTCGACGAGAACCAAATGCTCCTCCGTCACTTTATAAAATTGACGATTGCGTGTATCTATCAGTAAATGATACACGAGGGCCAAGAGTTGCACAGATTAAGCGACTCTGGAGGACACCAAGTGGCGTTCTTTTCTTCAGGGGACCAGTTTTTGTTCGGCCAGAAGAAACTGTTCATGAGCCTGTTCGTAATTTTCATTTCAAAGAACTTATCGCAACTCAAAATGAACAAAACGTTCCTCTAAGTCAAATTCGAGGTCGATGCTGCGTTTTGGTCAAAACTGATTATCAAAGTTGTCGTCCCGTTACAATAACAGAAGCACATATTTTCTATCAAGAATCAAAATATATCGAAAGTGATGGACAAAATGGAAGTGGACCAATTTTACGAAAAAATCGAACTCATAAGCGATATCAACCTACTAATAAGGATTGGTTATTTTTTGGACTTTTATTTTCACCTCAGGAAATTCATTGATTTTTTATTAAAAATCATTGATGCATTTAATAAACCAAATGTAAGGTTATCGACGATGAATATCTTTATTTTGAAGAGAAACAAATTCCATTATTACCGACCCCATCACCACGATTGGATTCAATGGTCAAGAATGAGATTCGGAAACGATCGATGGAAGCTCAAGGTATAACACCACCACCACAGGGACAACCAGGACCAGTTCCAGGTCACGTACGGCCAGGTGGTCCACATGGATTTAGGCCTGGTATCCCTGGCGGTCATGGACCACCAGGAGCGCCACCACCAATGCACATGCAACATCATATAAGAATGCAGCAAGGTAAGTTATTTGAAATTGGTGTCATGTCTGAAAAGTATTTATTAGTATTGACGGATGAGTCATACTATGAATCCTATTTATGAATCATCCCTGGTGTTTATATATATTTGACAGCATGAAAACCCTAAATTATTTCAGTCCGCATGAATTTAGCTCATCGTTTAGGGAGTCCATTTCATCACGGACCTCCTGGACACCATCCTGGACATCATCCAAGTCCACCACCCGGAATGATCCACCACCGAATGCCTCACCATCCTCATATGCCTAGGATCGTTCCTATCACGTGATACGGTCCTCGTCTGGGAATTCTGTTCTTTGAATGTTTTTATAAAGTTTTGATTGTCCGTGTTTTATAAACGATTAAAAGACACCATTCGCCCCATCCAGGTTATCATTCCCCAGGCCCTCACCATGTTCAATATCCGTCTGTTTCCTCTCCAGCGCCACGTCCTGGCCATATACCACCACAGGTAAAGGTCAAATTCGTTCGAGTTGTAAATATTAATAAATATTTTCAATAATTTTTGACTTTGAAAAAGCCAATTCAACAGCCAGTTGCACCGGCAACACCAGTTGCACAGCCCATGCAAACAACGACACCGGTGGCTTCAGGAAGAAAGAAGACTTCAAGAAAAGGAACTGGTTTATCAACAACTGGTTACACGATATTTTCTGCTGAGAATAATAAACAGGTAAGAGACAACTGTTTACTAGCAAGAGAAAAAAATATTTTTCAGGTTCGCGAAGAAAATCCTGAAGCTCCATTTGGTGAATTGTCTCGTTTGATTGGTCAAAAGTGGAAATTATTGACAGCAGAACAAAAGAAAGTCTTTGAAGAGAAGGCTAAAATAAAAGTAAGATAACTTCAACCATTGCAATTATATATTTCAAGATTATTGGATGGAGTTATTACGTATCTCACTGAATTAGAACTTTAAGAAGAAAAGAAAAAACAAGAAGAAGAGATGAAGTTGAAGAAGGAGGAAATGATGGATACTGATTCAATGGGATCTGATTCAAATCAAGGTTCTGAAAAGCCGTCTTTAAATTGATTAACTAACTTGATTCAGGATTTAATCCAGCGTCACCAGGTCAAGTGACCCAAACATACATTGCCGCTCCTCCCCAAATTGCCGCTCCGCCTCAGAGTATTGCACCACAAACACATGTTATGCAAGCTGTACCTCGCCCACAAAATCATATTCAATCTCCAATAAAAGGTTAGATTGTTTTTACATAGGTTGTTAACAAACCCATTTTTAGCACAACCGCAACCACAAGCTCCACCACGACCACATCAAGAGATACAATCTCGAACAACTGGACCATTTGTTACTCATCCACCGAAACCGACTCGTGTCCTTCATTCAGAAGCTTATTTGAGATATATGGATGGGTTAGAAAATGGACGTCCAATACAGTCTAAATGGGATCGTCTTATAGCTAAAACTAATGAAAATGTTCCGAATATGGTAAGGATATATTTTGCTGAAAGATATTATACGATTGTTGACAGTGATAAATAATATATATTCAAGAACCTTCCTGTCCACTGGCTAAGTTCAAAAGGTCGCCATCAGTCAATGAAATCGGCTTTGGTTCAAATGAAAGATATGCTACTCCGAGACGCCATAAACATTAGTTACAATAACAGCTAGAATATTCCTTAGTGTACACTGCTCTTTACTGCCCTCCCTTTGAAATACTAAAAAAATCTTACTCATTCTGCAATTATGTAATAAATATGTTTCAGGCGATATGACCTCGACATGTATCTTTGCTGATACACTAGTTCGAGATCATTCGGAGAAATGTCATGAATATTATGAATCGATTATTCTTGAATTTCCAGTTTCGATGGCAGGACTAAGGCCGGTTTTCTAAATACTGTTTGGAAGTCTGGCAAATTAATTTTATAATTAGGTTGAAATATTACCGAGAAATATGGGCTATATCATAGTGGTGACTTTTTGAAATTTGTTATATTGAAAACCCTCTGAAAGAATTTTGCCAAGAGGTGCTCCGATTCCCGGTAATCTCGACGCAAGATCAAGAACTGAACCACCAAATTTTGATTTTGAAATATTCTGTATTGATTCAAAGTCTCAAGAACCAGTGAAACTTTTATCGATAGGTGGTGGAAAGTATTCAATCGAAAAGTCAAATAATGATTTCCAGCTGAAGGCGGTATTGACCAATCAGATTTTGATTCGGGGAACATATCGATACCTAACAATTGCAGTCTTTGCAGACAGTCCGAAATTTCATAGAGCCCCTGCCACTGGACGAGATTCCAAAACTGCCGACACAAAATCTGCAAAAGACGTTGACAGTGATTCAGCTGATGACGATTTTTATGATGAATGGGCTTATTGCAAAAATATTCGAGATGTTCACGGAGATAAAATTTATCCAATCACTTACGACTCAGATTTGCCGAAATCAGATTCCGATGAAGAGCAGGAGCCAAGAATGGCCTTACCACTGGCCCCACCGACACTGCCAGATAATATCAAAGTTTTGGCTTCTGACAAGAAAGAAAAAGAAAAGGAAAAGTTAGAACTTGATTGTAGGGTTCGAATCAAACACTTATTGATCAGGTGGTCAATGACCACTGGTCAAACAGGATGTTTTCCGGAAACGTTTTCCATTATCGACGATTTGAGGAAAAATTGAATATGGAAAGTTAAAATAGGTAGTCATGAAATTTGACTGGAAAAAGTTTCCAGAAAACATGCTCTCACGGGATCGGAAGTCGAAAATTTTGGAAAAATGCTTCGAATAGTTTCCGGAAAACACGCTGAGTGCTCACCAGATTTTTGGTAATACAAAATCGCTAACTTGAAAAAGGTTGAAATCGATGATGAAACTCGAAAAGAACTTGAGAAAGCACCTCAAGTTAACGAAAGACCTGGACCTTTGGATCTCCCACAATTGGCTCCTGAAAAATTGCTCCCTATTCATTTGACAACAGATTTATTAGATGATGCGAGAAATGAAACAAAAAGTGAACCTAAATCAAAGGTCTGGCTTTATAAAGTTCATCTCTTGGGTCACATTCGACATGACATCCCTAATATTCAAGTTTATGTTCAAACTCTCTATACGAATAAAAAAAGAGCCACCTAAAGGAAAAGTCTGCGGCTAGATTAAAAGCAATCATAAATGAATTGAACCCGAAAGTAGAAGGGGTTAGAAAAGTGACATTACTTGAAGAAGTCGCAGATTGTGTATTACCATGGCTAGAACAGCTCGATCCCAATATGGCACAGAAATTAGGAAAGTTTTGGTCGACAGCATCTCATAATTGCTATTCGATAAAAAAATCGTATTGTCAGAGACTTTGGATATGATTGAAACTCGAATAAGTTGCCGAGGTATCAAAATCAGTTCGAAAATATTATGACACTGATTTGCCCCCTACTGCCACCGTGCGGATGTTGAAGGCCGGACTACGATTAACTCAGTTAATTGGTTCAATAAATGAAGACATGTGCGATATTTTATTGAAGGCAGGTTTAATGAAGAAACTCATTTTTCTTCTTTCAATACCAGTCAAAAGCTTCGCCTCTAGTTTGAGAATAAGGAATGGGTCAATTTAGAATTGAGGGTGTCCGATAATTATCTGCCCTTTCATATATTATCCCAAAAAGTGTAATTCATGCTATTGACCAGCTGATTCATTGGCCATGTGGAATGAGCTCATTTCTCCGATTCAATAATACTTCTGAGGGTGTCCCTGGATCTGGATACGAAGCATTAGTCAGTTTAGTTTTGAAAAAACCAACTGTCCGTGTTGTTTATGCTGCTGGACAGATTTTGGCCAAAATAGACTTCACAGTCAATGCGAGACAATTGCAAAATATGGTTTTCCATATGCTGGAGAAATCAGCCTTCCACGAGCATAAGGTGGATGAGAATATATCTCTACCAAATTATGTAGCAGAAGGGTCACGTGACTCTGATACAGAAGATATTGACGAGAAAAAGTATTCAAATATGGAAAGAAAAACTTCTGATGCGGGTTCAGAAAAAACTCAATGTGAGGCCGAAGAAATATTTGGAATTCAAAGTACGGCTTTTGATAATAAGACAATCGAAAACATTGTAAAATATTTGAAGAAATTGACTCAAATTGTTAAGGATCCATCAAAAATTGCTCAAATAAGGATGGTATCACTATTACTACATTGGTGACTCGACATATTTGCAACTTCCGGTCGGAAGTCCAAACCAGAAGTGGGCCTTTCATAAAAGTCGGTCGACTGGTGTCCGACTAATGGATATCTCACACATAAAATTGACGCCATCTTATCCAAAAGTTGATACCTTACAAAGTTCAAAAGAATTGCCAAATAGAATTCGTTCCGAATCAAAATCTGCTCGACAAGGAGCCCGGTTCATTTCCAGTTTTCTAACACAAATTGAGATTGTGAAGATTTGTCTTGGAATTTTACATGTTCCATTTCTCATTGCCCATTGGCCAGTTTATTCTGCCTTGAGTGAGTTTCTGTTGACATTGACAAGAACAAAAGAGGGAATATTAGTATTCTGTGCAGATCATCACTCATCAAATTATATTATTGAAACATTATTGGGCTCATTTGAAGCGCCTTCGAAGCTAGAAGACAATTATTCACTTCGAACTGATGTTGATACTCCATCAAAATTGGCTTCCATTCTTGCTATTCGAATTCAGGTCTGGAGTTAAAACTTTTTAATTTAATAAAGTGGCAGCCAGGATTTATGATTCATTTTGACGAGACTTGAGCCCCTTTAGAGCCAGTTGATGACCCTAATAAGGCCTAAACAATACCCCAAAGTCGTTAACTCTTAAAGGCAATTGGATTGCTTGATGAAGTTCAAGTTGGTGATAAAGAAAAATGGAATTTAACACACTGGTCACCGCTTCAATCCCTTTGTGCACTTTTCAATCATTCTGATGAACTAAGCACAATTGTTGCAGATTCTTGTGCCCATTTTGCATCATCAATCATAAGTGTGATGAGAAATAATGGCCCGTCATCATCCCAGGCAGCAGAATTATTGCATACAATTATCGAAAATGCTTCAAGTATTGGATGGCTCGAAGAAATTGAACCATTAGGTTAGTGGCTAATATGGAAGTTAATCAGTGAGTTTATCAGCTTACATTGAAAAATATATTTAAAGTGACACAAATGATGGAAAGCGACATTCCCCGTGAGATATTCAGTAAGCTGTTCTGTGGATCAATTCAATTCAATCTTAATAATTCGTTAACGGCCATGAAGCGACTTAATGAAGGATTAGAATACGGAGTCTCTTTAGAATTAATTAATGGTCCTGGACTCTCATTTCATTCACGCATCACAAGATACCTACTGAGCAAATCCAGCAACAATATTATAAAATCATTTGGTCTTGACATTATGCAGCTGTTAACAAATAATTTGGGTAAGTTTTTTTGGTTAAGATGCCTGTCCGATATTAGATCGGAAGCCAGCCTGGTATTTTTTAAGCCGATGAGAACTCCATAAATAGTCTAACCAGATTACTACCAGATTCTCATTTCGTTATCCAAGATCGATTCTTAAAAAGTTTACATTACATTATTATAAACCCGTCCGTTAGTTTTCGCTTAGTTTCAAATGGACCGAAAACGTGCTCTCTTCCTAAAAAAAATGTTTGGTTTTATTATTAATGAACTCGATTATGATTCATAATTTATGAGCCATAATATTTATGACCTATATTTGGTTATAACCAATTTTCTTTGTTATTTTACGTGTCGGAAAATTCAGACCTTGTCGTCAACCGTATACCATGGTTTTTATTTCCTTCTGTTTCACCTTATGTTCAGCCTCAATACAGAAATCGATCTCATTTAACTCGATTGTGGGTCAACCTATTTCGCAACGAGCTCACATTCAAGTAAAGCAAATCGTTATTTCGACATTGGAGTCAATTCAAATTATTCTAGGAATGGATAAAAATTATTAAAAAATTCGAAAACAAAAAATCGAAAAACTTTGAAAAATTCAAGACACAAAAACCCGAGTACAAACATATGAACACTTAAAAATAAATAGGTTATAAAATTGTCACAAGTTCAGTATTGTGACACGAATGCGTTCTTTCGAGCCTTGACGTTACCCATTATACAGATGCTATTACAGCTGTTGGTGGCTCTTATCCCGATGTTAACTTGGCTTGTCAGATAATGTCAGTTTATTCCATACTCTATTCAATTCCAGGAAATTATTTCTTATAAGCGCAATTATTATTATAACTAAAGTTAACTGAATTGTACATCGTCATATCATAAATAATGCATGTGCGTATTGGGAATAACTTTATAAGACTTTGGTGATGAACTATATGAGAAAATAACACGTTTGGTCGTTTGTGTATTTGAGCGGTACCTTTTGAATCCACGACAGCAGAATGATTTGAATTTATCTTCTTGGTTCATTTTTTTGCGTCAAATGATGAACTTGATCCGGTCAAAGCCCCTTTTTGTAATCCCATTGATGACCCTACTCAACCGAATACTCCCATGCCGGTCAGATGACCCCTATTTACCCGTCTGGAGACTCATTATGGCACACGATAACATTGGAGCTGAAATAATTGAAATATTTATTGTCTTTACACATTCAGCACATCCAGAAATATCAAAATTATCAGTCAATATAATAAAACAACTATCTTTGATCAAAGGTAACCTTAAATCTTGTAAATTATGCACTTCTTGGTATATACAGTGGTCTATCAAAAAAGTGACACGTTTTCTTTTTTCTCAAATTTCCCAAAAATGTGTCACTTTTTGATCGGATTTTTCGAAAAATTTTTAGTTTCAAAAATTCGATATTTCCAGTTTTCGTCAACATTTCTAAAATGGATTCGAACACGGGCTCCGAAAAACATTGAATTTTCAAAAATGTGTTACTTTTTAAAATGTCATTTTTTGATGGACCACTGTAGTATTGTAGATGTTCAATATAGTGATATGTCCTAAAGTAACGTTTTCACATCATTGAGTGATGATAAAGAAAGTTGACATTTATTTTAAGGTGACACGAAGCGAGAAATCTGTCATCGTATTCATTCTCATTTTGTTCCTCAAAGTAAAACAGACGAGTCTGTTACTCTTTCCTCTTTGGATCTTGGGAAGACAAAACGACCCGAATGTTTCAAATGGAATCGTGGAACACAAGTTCTATCAGAACTTATTGAACCAGGCGTTTTTTCTGATGAACAAACAAAATTATTGTTAGAGTGTTTGGTAACGAAGCTAGTCAATATAGCCAAGGATGCTGTTGTTGAAGCTCACAGTATAGCCGCATTTTCAATAAAAAATCTTATTTTAAAAATATTGGACTTGAACTTGGCCTCGAGAACCGATTTAGTATTCGTAATAAATTCAATTAGTGAAGTGATGTCAAACTGTGCTCAGCTTCATCCTTCTCTTTTTGGTGTCCTACTCAGTATTTTAACAGGAAAGAGATCACTTAATGATGTCATCATGATTCTAAATATAAGTTATAAACCTATATCTGGTTTGTCTGTATCAAAACAATATCAATATGTCCTCTAGTAATGTATAATATCATATATTCTTGATTTTAATCTCTTACGAAAAGCATGTTGCCGATCTTCAACATCGGATGAAACAACAATCATTCGCGAGAAGCTTATCCGGATAAATTTACTTGAATATTTTCCCAAATTGATTTCAAAATTATCGGAAACGAAAAAGTTTGGAAGTACAATTTTCAATGAAATATACCAATTTCTTCGCGTTCTCGAATCAACACTCGAACCAGAAGATTTAAACAAAATATTTATTGATCAAAAGGAAAAGACGCTAGACAAATTATATGAAGAAATTGAACAACATTTGGAGAGTAACCCATCTGATGCAGGAACATGTTCGTAATTATTTTTGTATCCGAGAATTTTCAGTATTATGTGTACACCGTACCTCTTTGAAACAGGTCTAAAGTGTAAAACTACCATTCTTTAGCATTAAAAAACCTATGAACTATATTGATTTAATAATAGGTTTAAATGAAGCAAGAAGGTCAGCCAGCTACGTAACGGAAATCATTCTTTAATTCGTACCAATGTACCTCGTTTAACAAAAATACACTTTTTATTTGACCTGTATTTTTGTTCGAACTTCAGTCATAAATTATAATTATCGAATATTAACTTTGACCTTGTTCGATTAGACAGTCAGACAAGTTGAATTAGTTAACAGCCTTATTCTTTGAGCCTTGAATAATGAAATCTTTTCTATCATAACATGACCTCTTTTTTAACATGCTCTAAAGGTACTGCAGATATATCAAATTATCTCGCTACATTCAAGAATAAAAATCGATATTCTCATTTTGGTACTGCATCAGACTCTCCAATAACCAATGGAGACGGTAATATGGAGGTCGATGGGTTATCGAATGGGTTGGCAACATTGGATTTATTTGAAGATCGAATACTTTACCCTAGCTTATTTCGACACGAAGACAAGGCTGATCGATATCTTGTCTCCCACTGTGAATTCATAGAGTTCAGCAAAGAAATGATCAATATTAAAATTGATGACGACCTGCAGAAGGAAAGCTTTCAGACGATTTAAGATGTTATATCTAAAATGTATTCTTGTTAACAATACATAAATAACATAACATGTAATATAATTTAATATCACAATATATCTATATATATAAAATCTGATCTGAATAATAATGAAAGCTTTGGGAAGGCAATGATTGAACCGGAAATGACCTGTCTAAACGATGAGGATGCCAAAAATGAGGCATTTTCAACTCGTATTGGACGATCATTTACCTTTCAAAAGCGAAGTGATGATCACGACCGGCGTAATCGTGGTGTTCCAAGGGGAAATACTGGACCACCGCCATTTGGAGGGAGTCGAGGACGAAGTGTTTATCGCAAAGATCGTTCTAGCGGGCAGACACGACCCGCTGCGATGCATGTCGATGACTATCAAGCTGCTGAAGAGGATGAAGATAGTCACAAACGTTCTTATTCACCCGATCAATATGACTCTTCGAATCATTCTCCTCGTTATCGAAGTCCAAATTACGGGTAAGTCTGTTACATAATCGATTAGTTTTCTGATTATAATATTAAGAGATCATAGATCACCCGGATCTTATGATAAACCAGATAGAAGAGATCGAAGCCAAAGTCCGTTCAACGATCGTCCAAATCGATCATACCGTCCACGTGGTATAAGCAGTGCTTATCGTGGCAGCAATCCAATACGCGGTTATCGTGGCTCACCGCGTGGTCGAGGTGCACCACCATATCGAGGCAGAGGAGGGCCACCACGGCACCAATCACATCGGTACTAGAGAAGAATTTAAGCAATTATTTACTGCGCACAGATTACACACTTTTTTTTAATTGCTCTTGAAATAATAGGAAATTCTAAAGGCCCAAATGTTTGATTATTTTATCAGTGAAAATGGTATATTCCTGTATTTCTTATCGCGTGGATAAATTCGTGCAGGCCTGGAGCAATTAGAACCACCGTGTCCTGTCCGAATACGGTTTTGATCAAGTCGTCCTCCCTTTCTTCCATGACGCTTTCACTCCCTCATTTGAATTACCCATACTCGTCATTTCCATTTCTTATTTTAAATAGGCAACAGCCACTGACAGGAGATAAAATATACTATGTTTTAAATGAGAACTAAAATGAAATTCTTTATGAGGTGAGTTTTATTAATGATTCTCGATTATATGATGTGAGGAAAACGAAACGCAATGATATAAGAATTATTCTAAGTTAGATTCTATGTAAGCTATCAAATACTTTGGTAAGACCAACAAAAATAGTCAGCACGAATTCCTCAAGCACTGGAACAGAAATAACAAGAAAAATAATGTCTTAGCGCTTGTAATATTGAATTTAAACTTCATGATGCAATTTTTGATACAAAAAGCATGCTATCGATATATGGATATTTAATAATTGATTTTGTCTTAATCCTGGCTTGATAATGGGTTTCGTGATTTCTACACGTTGATAGTTTTCCTTGTGTCAAATTCATTCTCCATAAATGATTTGATTTTTACTCCGAATACTTTAACTACGAACTTTTCTTTCGTCTAATCTGAATTCCGCGGTTTACCGGTCTCGATTGGTGCCTATATTTTTTATATTATTAAGTCGGTACAGGCTTATATATAATATTAGAGTGCATTCGTCTGTATTTTGCTTGGATATGTGGCTGAATTACATGGCTATTATAATATTGAGGCGTTTTTATTAGCTGTACATATGCAGCCTAGAGTACTATCATCTGGACGTAACCCAGTAAACCTGATTTGTGAAGTGAGATAGAAATCAAGATTTAAAATGATCAAATAAGCCGCCGGAGTATTTTCTAGATTTTAACAACCGCTCATAAATGACGATCAATTACAGTAAACTCATAACAGAAATAAGCAGTCAGATAACAATTTTAATTGGAAATTCAAGGTTTTATGATTTTTATTTCAATGTTTCATCGTTTTTAACTGCCTAAATGTGAAAAATTAGATTTTTTGTACGGAATAGATTAATAGAAGAGATTCAGTTTCCTTCCCAAATAATTTTCACAATGAAAAAGATGCATAGTAACAGATAAAGAAAGAGTTTATGAAGTCAAAAGGTAAAATTTAATTCGAACATGCTTTATTTACGCTTTTGGAATCCTTATTTTAAATCCTTGGATGGCGCTATGGAGCTCATTTCTCGCTCGAACGTACTTATTTAATCTATATTTACAAAGGGTTACATTTTAAATCCCATTTCGAACCGACATAGGAAGGCGACATAAGGGAAAAATTAAACTTAGGTTTGTGAGAAAAATCATCTTACTTGAGTCTTACATCGTATGGTATTTTATTACATTTTTATTATTATTACATTAAATCAAGATGGCTCAATACAGCCAGTGGTTTGAACCTAATTCCTAGTTGATAAATTTACCGGCGATAACCAAAATAAATAAAGTGGGGGGTTTGTGGTGGCTCTGCCTAGCGAGCGTGGGCGTGAGAGCTTTATTCTTACTATTTTGTCGGATGATTCGGACAGAGTCAGGACGAAGCCCACTTTATGCGTTTTTCATGAAATGCTTTGTAGGTTTTTCTTGATATTTACGAGGCTTATCCACAGGTACCAATAAACGTAACTACAATGATCTGATTTATGACGAGAAAGAACTCATAATGACAGACTTTGACTATTTTATGAACGACTTATATGCTCTGCTCCTTATCAAAGTACTTTAAAGAGAATTCCTTACTCAGAGTTCAAGGCCAGGTATAAATTATAATGAGGCTAATTTTTCTGAAACCATCACGGTATCCCGGCATCGAGCGAAAATTAGCCATTTTGGTTAGATTTCAATAGACATTGCGGTTTAACGATTGTGTATGCCATACCGTTTGACCCATACGGTATACCGACCAAAGGAATAAAGGTCACACTGTCCAGACCTGGGCAAAATTGGTCCTGAATCGGGGTCCCGAGTTCGCCCTGAGTAATATATCAGGACCTGACCTAGTTCTGATAAAAAAAATCAGGGCCAAGTCAGGACCAAAGTCAAAATGGCATTTTTGAAAATTTGGTAAAAAAACGGTGACATTCGTGACTATCAAGTAAAATTTGTAAAAAACGGTGACATTTGTAAAAAAACGGTGACATTTGTAAAAAAATGATTTTGTCACCGTTTTGGTATACCACCAAAATGATCAAAATCGGATTTGGCGTACCAAGTTTAGTCGGACTGAGTGCGAAAACCCATATTACACATTGTATCAAGGTTTTCAAATTTTTGGATTAGTCATAATTATGACGTCATAGGGTCTTGAAATGGGCAAAATCGTATTTGGCGACCCAAGTTTAGTCGGACTTTGTACAGAAACCCATACTTTAGTATCTATCACGGTTCACTGTTCCCATCCGTCCGCTTGAGAGAAATTATCACAGTTTATTGTCCAAATTTTTATCTGGGATTCACTGTCCATTCCTTTCTTGGACGAGTAAACTGTCCACGGACAGCTTTTTGCGTTCGATAAGCCCGATCTCGTAATAAATCCTGTGAAAAAAAGTCAGGACCTGAGCGAAGAATGCCATTTTGACTTTGGTCCTGACTTGGCCCTGAGTTTTTTTATCAGGACTAGGTCAGGTCCTGATATATTACTCAGAGCCAACTCAAGACCCCGATTCAGGACCAACTCAGGACCAATTTTGCCCAGGTCTGCTGTCAACCATGTTCCGTAGTCCGTTACGAATCGTCGTAACTTACGATGGCTTCAAATACCTGCGTGTCGTTAATGTATGTGTGTTGTTAATAAAATTATAATATTAAGGGTAGTTGAGCCTCGTGGGAACCATTTCATCAATACCAATTCAATTCAAGTTTAGAATGCGTTTTGAGATGATTGAATTCTCTCTGGCAATAACCGTGGTTATCGGGTCTGGTATCATGGTTAACCTTTTTATTATCCCAATTCGATAAAAATGGTACAGTTCGCGTACGGGTGGAGTTAATCTTTAACTGTTTATGTTTGGTAAACGGTTGGTTAAGAGATATAGACATTACATGATGGAGTAGATAAGCATAGGATCTACTATTTGAATTTAAAAGTCGCCCTGACTTGGACAGACTATATTGGACATTTCAATGTGTGTTTTCGTGTAATATTGACTCATTTTGATCCAGGTCTCAATTATGATATCGAAAATTTTGTTTGCCAGCTATCCTTGAAATTCCTAGTTTACTCAATCTACAGTATGTTTCGCTTATGTAGTTTGTTTGAATACCGACTGTATCATCTTAAAGACTTCAAGTTGAAGGCACTTTGAATCTGATTCTTGAGATTGAGGTCTTCAAGGATAGAAACATATATTATTTAAGCGTTCCAGATTTTAAGAGAGGCCTTTCAGCCGCAAACGACCGATAAACCAATATTTAATTTTTAATATGATAAATTAATGAATGGCAACTTGTTGACGAATGCTCCCATGTTGACTTCCTATGTCAACTTGACTTTGAATCAAATTGCTTGACTTATTGAACTTGGACGCGTCTTAAAACTTAAGATCCCGACAGGATGACAATCTAACTAAGGATAACACAAATTTGGATCTGACATTTTAGATCTTAGTAGTTTGAAATGACAAATATCGACAGATAGTTAAAAATACTTGGAGTTTGAGGTTGGAAAATGATAATTTATTACGCAAATCAGCTATTCTTAGCATGACATTGATTATTTCATCCTTGTCTGATGTTGTTTAGCCTGACAGTGAGTTTTGACAGTCGGACATTTCTTATTACTAAAACTTACATGAATTATTTATAACATGTCTCTTGTAGTATTATAAGATAACAAAAACGGTTCCACCAATGACCTGTCCACACCACTGAATAATATCAGCTATATACCTAAAATTCTGAAATAGTCATAACGTTTGAATTATTCACAAGGACTGTTTATAAGTTATTTTCAGACTATTTTCGATCATAGTTAGGCTTAATTCCGGGAGTTTTTCGATTTTAGACATGAATTTCTTAACTCAATCTTGTCAACTATTGAAACCTAATCCAAATTCACTTCAACCAATTCATCTGTCAGTTAATAGTTATTTTGATGATAGTCCGGTCTTATTAAACTACCAAAGGTAATCTGTCCTATTTATACATAAACGACCTTGGACTCGAAACTTGGTCCCAATGGGCTATGCAGGGCTATACGGTATAGCATTTACAACAAAATAAAATATACTGAAAAAAATCAGGTGATGATCTTAAATCTTTACAGGAAACGGACAAAACAACCTTTTTAGGGGTTTAAGACGGATTTGAGTTTTAGAATATATTTATACAATTTTAAGTACTCTCAGAATAACCTTGTCTTTTCTATACAGATCCTTTACAGATAACATATCATATGCTTACCATTTCTTTTTGACATGCTTCTGGTTCGCCGAAAATTAGGAATCGTCCGAAAAATTTTAAATTCCTAATTTTTAGGGGTAAATGATGTTATGAGAGTTTTAAAAATTCCTTCGAGTCCTAAATATCGGTAACCACGGTATTTCGCGGTCGGGTAGTAAATTAGCGAAACTTTTTTTCCTCCTCTTTTTTGCTCATCGTACTTTTCACGGGAAATGGTAAAGCCGAATTCGCCGTTTCCATCGCCACGGAAGTAACTGTCAGTAGTAATTTTACCGACCATACCGGCGATGTGAAATCGCTCATTTGGATATCATCTTCATATTTCACATCACATTTACGTGGACACGGATAACAAACATTTTTGAATCGAGGACACAGATGCGGAGGCGGACTTGAATATTTCTGAGATCACGGACATAAAACTGTTGAAACGACTTAATTACATTTCATGATAAATAACGATAAATGACCATTCAGCATAATTTGATCCCCAAAGGACATTCACTGTTGTTTTGACATCCGTAAAGACTGTACAGATTGTCATGTTCACCTCGGTCGTCGGATAATGTTTGTTTAGTCTAGAAAGTGCTGGTTGCTAGATTGTTAGATTAATTTGACTCAGTTACTTAAAAGATTTAAGAAAGTCTTGGCACATTCCTATTGACAACTTTATATCTACTCTTTGTGTAGAGGTTAAGTAGATTGATGTAAAGTTCCTCATTTGAATACACTCGTAAACTATTTTCCAATGAAGCGATATTTCAATATTTTCAGCGATCACGTGACTCAGGCCTGATCAATTTCTTTTGAAAACACAACCTTTTCAGTGTATTACTCCCTGTGTCACCAAACGCATAGCGGATACGTTATATAGTCTATACATTATAGATTACCTAATTCTTAATCGTTTGTCGATTCAATCCGGAAGAGAATTTCATGCTTTAGAAAGATTAGGGTCGTACAGTTGTCCTTGTTTAACACTGATGACAGTTGGTTTACTTTCCAAGTCTCAATATCAAGGGCGTTATTTCAAATATGCCACCGGGTTTTGATTTCTACCAACTGACCTTTTAATTTATACCATATCGAATGAATTATATGATATAATTTATATCATATCGACTATATGGATGGTGGAAATATGAATGGAAGGTTGGCCAACGCATTCAGTGTTTTATTTCCTAAGCAATAGTCACCCCATAATGTGAAATTATTATTGTCAGCACATACTAAAATCTATATTTTGTCTTAGGGATACCTCAATCTTAAATATTACATAGAGCCAAAGTCTATAGTCTGGTTTACCTAAGTATTTTATAAGCAGTATTCCGAAATGAACTTGGAAAAAGAATCGAGTTTTGCCTTTATTAGTAAATGCTTTTTTGAGTGGTTAGCGAAGTAAGTTTAGCCGTGAAGAATAATCGCGTGGTTACAAGAAAGACAAAGAAGACCACAAATGATCGACCACACATTATGGTTCATGTCGATTCTCTTGGCTTGAGAGAAAATGAGTGATAACACTTTCCCCTTGGTGACATGTTTCTGATTAGAAATCAGTATTGAACTGGCTGTCTAATCGGAGTGTTGGTGTGGTACCTGTATGGTGAAACCACAAATTGGCAAATCGCTAATTGTTGGTTGCTTCATAAGAGTAATTGAAATCCATTTGAGCCGATTGAAACCAAGACCGTGGCAAGGTTATACTTCCGTAATCTGACTTTACAACCCTTTATTGGCACTTAAACTTTTAAATCTACTTTATAACGTGCGCTACTTATGAATATGGCATTGAGAGTTACTTAAAAGTCAAATGTCAACCCTTTTTGGTAAATGTTGGGTTAGAGCCGAGTGTTTTATCAACTCCTAATCTTATTATGATCTACTAAAAACACTTTTTGGTCATATAAAATAACAACTACACTGTAAGTAAATTTTCTTATACACGTACGATATCTCGATACCATTTTTCTTTCTTTTTGCGTGATTTTTAATTATTTTTTTATTAAAATGAAAATTATTGAAATGATGGATAGGCTATCAATGAAGACCAGTGTGAACATATCCACGATTGTACACTACAGAAATATAGGTCACTATGGGTATATGCTTCAAAACTCGTATTGATTACATTCTTATAAAAAGTCTTGATATAAGTCTAAATTAAAGCTCTTTATTATAAAGTCTATATATAAAATGTGGTTAAAGCCATATGGTTTTTGACATGGGATTGAATCAGAAGATTTGATTGATTAACTGTTTCATCGAAAATTACGAAATTATATTTTCAGTGAATAATTTAAGAATCTTACCCTAATTTACCCTGTAAATTTTCCCTCGTCGTCTATAAGCATTTTATGTCAACGCCCTGTGCTATTTTTGCCTTTGAGCTATTTTGTTAATTCTTTTCTGGCATTTAGATTTCTTCGAGGAACAAGTCGATGCAGGATAAACATCGATGCTTACCTCACGCTCACCTAATATGGGTCATTATCGAAGTTCAAAAACAACAAAAAAAGGTGAAAGCCATAGCTTTCATGGTGGTACAAAATAATATCCATACATACAGTAGGTGTAATAATAATTATGGCGGTGAAAAAAGGAAATAGTAATAGCAGATATGAACATATGTTCAGCAAAGCGGTTGGCGGTTATTTCCTTTGTAGTTCCTCAACGTTGAATTTTATCCCTGGATAGTTTCAATTTACACTGTTGTTTAAAATCAGTTTCAAGAGATAAAATAAAAAAAGTAAAAAAAGTTTGGTTGCTGATGATACAGTTTATTTGTTAGTAATACAGAAACCGATGTAAAAATATTATATTGTCAGGCTAGCGAAATTATATGGTTTCAGCACGGCTTCTGCGTGATCCTAAGTATTTTTTCTATCATCACTACGATCTGACTCACAAAAGCAAATTCATACATTAACAGTTCATTGATGGTCGCACAATGTCCGCATGTGTTCTAGGTCAAGTAAAATTGTACAACTGAATATACGCTGTTATGAAAATATGTGTGTGGTGAAAATATTTTTTTGACCTAGTTTTCGTTTTAAACACCCTATTTGGTAATTTAAAGAGCTTAAATGATTGGATACTGTTTCAATTCAATAAAAGTGACTGTTAACAGTCTATTAACAGGATCGAATCATAAAAATGTCTTAGAAATCCATATGGCTTATTCCCTTAATTGATTATCTATATGTTCGATGTGCCCCCCATAAAAATATGTCTATATGGGTATATGGGGTTTTAAATTATGAATTGAGAATGTTTTGAGAAAGTGAAAATCCTGCCGGGTAGGAAATCTCTTCGCTGCTTCGATTTCGGTAGGCCATCATATGTTGAAAAACTAGGGTCAAGGGTCAACTGACTTTTCATCACAGAGGTCTCAGAGAGAAAGTACTGCTACTAGTGTGTGGTACCCGTTTATCTGGTCAAGGGCGCCAAAGGGAGGGAGACCCTAGTGCTTAATTCAATGCCTAATAATGCCTAATTCAGTTGGCAGTTGAACGATCATTGGGCAACCACGCTTCCTCCAGAGAACAGAGAGACCAGAAAGCTCAGAGACTTATAAGCTATGAGGCCGCTTCTGCTCCTCGCCACATTGTTGGCAACCGTCATAGGCTTGGAAGTGCCGCAAAACCATCTTAGCCGACGTGCTATCGGCGCAGGAAAGTGTTTTACTTGTTTAAATACTGTAATTATTAATCGGTTTCATCCATAAAACCCTATATAAAAATCCATAATGTAAAACAATTAAAAAGACGATGATGGTGATGGTATCCCAGATGCCATTGATAATGATGATGATAATGATGGTATCCCAGACCACCTCGATAACGATGATGACAACGATGGTATCCCAGACGACCAAGAAGACGAAGACGGCGATGGCATTCTCGATATCGTTGATAATGATGATGATAATGATGGTATTCCAGATGATCAAGAAGACGAAGACGCCGATGGTGATGGTATTATTGATGCTCTTGGTAAGCTCACTTATTAAAATTCATAAAAATAACTTTTTTATTTTATTTTGAAGGTCAATTGATTCGGCGTAAACGCCAAAGTGGTAATTACTTAAATGTTACGCTAGATGTAAAAAGTGGTAAATGTTATCACTCTCTAGTCTATTGAAAATAGACTATTTCATAAATGTTAAAGAAGCTATGATAGCTACCTCTTGGTATTCAAGTAGCTACTTTTACATTTGCATATTACCACGCCCGTTCCAGACACATAATTTACATGTAAAACAGCTATGTGAAATGTCTCGTCATATTACATAACCGAAAGAAAACCATATGTTTATGCCTTAGTTTAGGTATAAGTTAGTTAGCTGTATACGATAGAGTATACCGGTACTAGGCCGCGGTAAAACCGGTGATTTAGCCGACACTACAAGGCCTACTACATCAGGACTGTTTGCACACTAGACCAGTACAGCCTGTCTGTGGTTGCTGGTAAAGTAATATAAGTCATGATAGCTATTGAAAATTTAATCACACACTTATATATCACGCTTATACTTTACCAGACTTGTAAAACGCGCTATAATTCTCTTTAATGGTCTAGAAGAGGAGGCCCACTGTAGGGCACAAATTCTGTCATCTTGACCTCATATCATGTCTAAATATCGAATGATTTCCAAATATGATATCGTAGTAAACTTATTTATTCAGATGATGATGTCGACTTGTGCCCAGGATATGATGGTAGCTATGGTCCAAATGATCAAACTTGCCCATGTGGTCAATTTGCCGCTTCTTTGTGCAAGACTGGTCTTCTTATCCCACTCTGGATGGGCGATGATCTCGACGATTACGTTAGACTTTGGGCTATGAACTACGCTAACAACCCAGCCTTCAACCATACCAATGCCAAGAATCGTTTGACCGCTGATGAATGTTTGGCAAAGGATGAGGACAAATGTGTTGATATGTACTACATTGGTACTGAAGCCGATGAAAACGATTTCCCAGCTGTTATGGAAGAAATTAAGGCTTCCGGTGTTCTTATCACTGACAGACTCTCCGGTGGTGACAAAATGGCAAGAGGTATCACTTATGTTCTCATCTTGATCTATTTCTTCATCGGTGTTGCCATCGTTGCTGACAAATTCATGGCCTCAATTGAAGTCATTACCTCCCAAGAAAAAACTGTCAAGGTTAAACAACCAGAT
Source organism: Oikopleura longicauda (assembly GCA_004367895.1). Taxonomy (NCBI): domain Eukaryota; kingdom Metazoa; phylum Chordata; class Appendicularia; order Copelata; family Oikopleuridae; genus Oikopleura; species Oikopleura longicauda. The sequence continues at coordinate 21,380 of SCLD01104535.1, forward strand.
GGTACCGTCAAAGAACACACTGTCAGGTAAAATTGAAAAATATCTGAAATATCTTTTGGAGAAAAAGGGAATAAATTATCTTGGACAATCTTACAGAATTATGTAAGCCTCTACATGTGACTACTATACAATGAAACCTATACATGTATGGACCAGAATTCTCTTCGTAATTGATCATATCAGTTTTGGTATCAAGAGTTTATTTTTATATTTAAGAATCTGGAACGAAACTGTTTCCAACTTGACATTGATGGCTTTGGGTTCATCTGCTCCAGAAATTCTTCTCTCTGTCGTTGAAACATTCGGTGCTGGTTTTAAAGCTGGTGACCTTGGACCATCAACTATTGTTGGTTCAGCTGCCTTCAACTTGTTTATCATCATCGCTATTTGCATGTATGTTATCCCAGATGATGAAGTCCGTAAGATCAAGCATTTGAGAGTCTTCTTCGTAACTGCTGCCTGGTCTGTCCTTGCCTACGTCTGGCTTTATGTCATCGTTGTCGCCAACTCCAAGGAACTTATTGAACCATGGGAAGCCCTTCTTACCCTCCTCTTCTTCCCAATCCTTACCGTTTGGGCTTGGATCGCTGATAAGAGAATCTTAGTCTACGATTATGTTTACAAGAAGTACCAACAAAAGGGTGGTGTTATCAAGGAATTCGAAGGTGAAGAACTCAAGGTAAGAATGTCACAATTTTTCGCTCTGTGAAATCGAAATTTTATTTTGTATTGAGTTAAAATTTTTTATAAGGATGGTATGGAAGATATCATGAACTCTGATATGGACGAAAAAGAAAAGCTTTTGGCTATTTTGAGAAAGATCCGTAAAGAACATCCAGATGCCACTGCCGATGAACTCGAATCTCTCGCCAATGCTGAAATGCTTAGAAAGTAAGTTAGAGGCTCATAAAAAATAAGGCACCTAGTTATTATATGATACAACTGATAAAAATATTTTCAGGGAACACAAATCACGTGCTTTCTACCGTATTCAAGCTACCCGTAACATGACTGGTGGTGGTGACATTATCAAGAATAAGGGTGACAAGATCGCCGAAATGAAGTCCTTGGCTGGTGACGTTTCCGCTGTTGTTACCCAAGATCCAGATGCCGATCCATCAGTTACCAGAGTTCAATTTGTCCAAAAAGATTACAGAGTAAGTTATTCAAATAATTCAATGTTTGAAATGCTAAAACAAAATTAATAGGTTATGGAAGGTTGTGGCAGCGCTGTTGTTACCGTCATCAGAACTGGTCCAGATATGACCCGAACCATCTTCGTTGACTACAAGACTATTGATGGTTCCGCTTCCGCTGGCTCCGATTTCGAATACCAAGAAGGAACTCTTTGCTTCAAGGTAAATTATTGAAAAACTCGCTGTTGATTTAAAATGAAGAAAATTTGAAAAAAAAATATTTAAATTTTAATTTCCAGGATGGCGATACCACTCAACAAGTCAAGGTCCCAATTATTGATGATGAAGTCTTTGAAGAAGATGAAAACTTCCTCGTCACCATCTCCAACCTCCGGTAGGATATGACTAGAAGTCCCATAAATAGCCGTTCAAAATTTAGATTAGATCAATTATATACCGGATAATTTAGGCATTATATACCGGAAGAAAAATTCTCTAACTATTATCGATAAATCATGAATTAAGTGTTCTCGATGACTCTGGTGCCCTCCAAGCCCGCGGTGGTGTTGCATCCAAATTTGAAATTGGTAAAAATAAGACTACTTGCGTCACAATTTTGGATGATGATCACAGAGGTAACTTCGGATTCGAAGAAACCAGCATGACTATCCAAGAATCTTGCGGCCACCTCGAACTCAATGTAAGTTGATAAAATTTCCGAGAGATTGATTTGAAGTTTTAACTTCTAGGTCACTCGTAAATCTGGTGCTCGTGGATCTGTCTTTGTTCCATACAGAACTATTGAAGGTACTGCTACTGGTGATGATTTCGAATCAAACTGTGGTGAATTGATGTTTGAAGATGAAGAAACTGAGTAAGTTAAAGATTCTTTAGTTGTGTCTAGTATGTCCTTCGAAGCCGACTTTCGTTAACATAACACTTTTACTGACAATATCACACATTTATTAAAACGTGTTAATCTTACAAAGCTTAGCCAGTTTTCGTAAATTCCAAACGACCACACAAAAATCACTTATATAATACCCGACCGCTGGTTTCAAATATTATATAAACTGTCTAATATCGCTATAACTAGGTACAATTCATTGGGGAGGACGTTTCTTAAAATGCATACAAATTATATATTTTCGGGGTATTTCGACTAGGCTGATTCCGAAACATCCTAAATCTCACTAAATTTTACCTATAATCGTCTTAATAATTGAATTGAAAATTTCCTATACAACTTATATGGGGTTTTAAAGGTAAAAACACTTATGAAGGGTTTGTCATGCATAAAACTTATATTTTATATTTCAGTAAGACCATCATGATCAACATTATTGACTGCGAAGAATACGAAAAGAACAAGAACTTCTACGTTGAATTGGGTGAACCACGTGTCTCCAACCGCGAAACTGAATACTACGATATCGTAAGTTCATTTTATTATACATTTTGGCCATGAAATCTGGAAAAATGCCAGAAGTTGTTCTTGTCCAGATGGGCTGAAAAAGATTCCATTGAAGTACTGGAAAATTTGAATTTATTTTCCCCTTTTTTCCTTTCCTATACCTCGCAATGTAAACTCTTCCAACTAAATCAGCAGACTAAACTTTACCCCTTGAAGGGTCGTTTTTCGCTAGATAGCGCCCACTTCGCGGACACCCTACGTCGACCACTGATCCCTTATTCTAACACCGATGATAAAATTTAAATTTAAGATCCAAAACAAATCTGGTCAACTTACTGAAGAGCAAATCGCCGTTGCTATGCAAGGTAAACCAAGAGTTGATGATGAAAAGTACAGACTCGAAATCGAAATTACTGAATCTCCTGAATTCAAGGTAAGCTATTTTTTCAATGAACTCTCTGTAAATGTGTTTTTTACTGTTATCAATTATTGATTAATTACTATTGTCATTTTAGGCTGCCGTTGATAAGATGGTCCAAAAGACTAACTTGTCTGCTTTGGTTTCAACTGGCTCATGGGCTGAACAATTCTCCGAAGCTCTCCAAGTTTCAGCTGGTAAGTAGAAAGACACAGCCACGGACACCGTTAATTAGCGATTAAATCCTCAACGCACGTTTGGTTTGAGACAAGGGTTAACTTAGCATAGACTTGGTATATAAGAATAAAGTTGATGGCTAAAGGGTTAACAAATGTAGATGTTTCTAAATATGGGAATATATAGTTTGTTAATATTCGTGTCAACTCTAAATCATCACAGGAGCCTGAATTACTACAACAAGATATTCACCAATGATTGAATTGGCTCAACTAAAAACTTAACCTCCCTAAGCTGCGTGTTAATCACAGCGGCCCAAAACCATTAATTTAAAACAACTTTGAAGGTGATGACGATGATGACGAATCTGATGCCGAACCAGGACTTTCTGACTATGTTATGCACTACCTGACCCTCCCATGGAAAGTAAGTATCAATTAATAATATGCCATGAAACGTATACTTAAAATGTCATTAAGCTGCTCTTTGCTTTCGTTCCACCAACTGACTACTGTGGTGGTTGGATCTGTTTTGTTATCTCAATCGTGGGTGTTGGTATCTTGACTGCCGTAAGTATTTCTAATTTAAATAGCTTGATTTTATAAACGAAATACTTAAACTATGTCTCTAGTTCATTGGTGACTTTGCAGCCCACTTTGGTTGTACCGTCGGTGTCACTGATGCCATCACTGCCATTTCATTTGTCGCTCTTGGTACATCTGTTCCAGGTAATTATATTAAATTCTTGGTTTAAAATTATTATAATATCAAATATTAAAATGTTTTAAATTAAGATACTTTCGCTTCAAAGACCGCTGCTATTGGTGATGACACTGCTGATGCATCTGTTGGTAATGTCACTGGTTCTAATGCCGTTAATGTCTTCCTTGGTATTGGTGTTGCATGGACATTTGCTGCCTTTTACTGGGCTGGCCAAGAAGATGGACCAGGTGGTCTTGAAGTTAAAGAAGGTACCCTTACATTCTCTGTGGTTGTCTTCTGTGTCGAAGCCTTGTGTGCCATCGCTGTCCTTCTCTTCCGTCGCCGTTATGGTGGTGAATTGGGCGGTCCAAGAGGACTTAAGATTGCCTCTTCATTATTCTTTGTATTCCTATGGGTCTTCTACCTCGGTATTTCAACTGCAAAGGCTTACTGCGTTATGTAAACTACCTTTACCTATATTAGTTTAATTAAGTTAAATTTTTTTCATAATAATAATAATTTAATTAATTGACAAAAAAGCCACTTCCGAAAAATGCAGGTTGATTTATGACAAACTGCTTGAACTGAACTCCTTTTGAAAGTTCAAAATATATATTTTATATTATATAGATTACCTAAAAACCATAACATATATGGTACATAATTTATATGGCCCATATAAACCCCATATTATCCCTCAAACGGTAATAAAATATGGTATATAGTCCAAGACCAAATAACCTGTATATACAATTGGCCTGTATTCTCTGCTGGATAGAAATATGTAATCAAAGTTAGGTCTCTTTGGTGCATAACTATGGTTACAACCTTAAAAATTTATTGAAAATAAATTGAAACAAATTAAAAATTGTTATCTTTATTATTAAATTCATTGATTCATTGACATGGGCCATACGATTGGAAAATTTTTTGAAGTTGAACAATCCCTTCTTCATGATTCAAGACTTCGAGATTGAGATAATATTGAACTCCGGTTTTATAATCGTCGTTACCATAATCGATTTCTATCTCGAATCTGAAGGTTAACTATCAATGTTTTATTCAAAATAGAATTTCGGCGTTATTTTTGAAGACTGGACCATAGTCTTACAAATATTCGTAAACTTACCGTTCGTCTTCTACTGCAGGGTAAAATCGTTCCCGGAATATCGGTATCTGACTTTCAGTTTCAATAATTTCTTGCGTGACGGACATTGTAAATGATGACGATGCTTCCAAGGTCAAATGAAGACATCGCTGTCCCCAGATACGCATTGGTAACGATTTCAATTTTGCCAAGCCACGAGAATACAAAAATCCGTCATTATCAAAATCTAAATCATCGTCTTCTTGTTGAGAATAAAAACATTCGTCGAAAGTTTCACAATTAAGAAATGTTCCAGTTACTTCAGATACCTTGATCAGGACTCAAACTTATGTGATATAATATCAATGATATTATATTATTTATGTCTTCAATATCTGCTGGTTCCCACTTTTTATTACAAATTTTATCTTCCCAGTTCCCACTTTTTATTACAAATTTTATCTTCCCAGTTCCCACACCGCCCGATTTTGTTTTCAAAATTTTGGTTTCCGGTTCCCGGCTTCTTAGATTCCGTTTCTGCCGATCTCTGCCTCTCAGTTCTACTAATGATATTTAATTCGACAGCAACTTAAAAAATGAAACCCTGGCCTTGAAAAAGAATTTGACCGAATCATCAAAGACAAAACTCCAGTTTGTATAATAAAATAATGCGTGACTCATAAAACTTGACCATCCACTATTTCCTGATCCATATTTCGAAGGATTGTCCCATTTGGTTCCTGATGGTGACGTATAAAAACTTCGTTTATTAACAAGTCGATCTTTGTCTGATTTTCCACCTTCGATAATTCCAAGAGTTATTTGTTTTCCATGTAGTGGCCATGTTAAGAATTCATCATTTGGTGTGGCAACAGTGTAAGCATACATAGAAATCTGTTCAGATGAACTTCGACCATTTGGATATACACGAAGCTCAAAAGAATGACCATCAGAACTTTTGAAAGTCGGACTTTTGATGAATTCCCCGGTTGATATTGTTTCTTTTAATTCACTCCAATCGTTAACGGTCCAATAAAATTCATTAACGTCTTCACTATCGCTGGATTCCTCAGTCTTGGATTCATCGAAGCTTTCGTTCTTGATATTGATATCTACAAATGTGTTGAAGGCAATTTTATGTTTTAAAAGTGATTCTTCGAGACAAAATGTGTTTCCAGATGGGAGATTCAGGCTCAAAAGTCCATTTTTGAAGAGTTTCCATGAATTTTGATTGTGAAAAAACTTTACCGATTTATCCACATTGGTATAGAATGGTCGAAATGAATTTATGGCTGGTTTACCACGGTGGAAAATGTATCCAAAAGCAGAAACTTTATTTGCGCATTTGATAGAATCGAGACATTTCAAGTTGATTTCATCATTGAAAATCCAATCTTCGCCTCTTGTATCTCGTTCCCTCCAAGCAACAGTTTCGTCAATATTTTCTGGACAGACCTACTGATAATTTACATATTTTAAAATATTAACGGAAGCCTAACCTCAAATGAATCGACATCCAAATCATGCTTCAAACCTCTTTCCAAGTCATAAGTAATTGCCCATCGAAATTGTCCGGGATAAAGTCCAAGTCTTTTTAATGCTATTCATTTAAGTCGATTTATTTCTGGTGAAGCATAAAATTGTAGACTACTAATAAATTACCCGCTAGGGTATCCCGCAGTCAAGCCTTCGGCATGATATTTCACGCTCCGAAAAATTTTCAAGCCATCAAATCGAAAAAACTTTTTCATCGTATGAAATTAAAAATATAACGCTAGAGAAAGTGAATTATTTGACACATTTTAGAAATATGCGGAAATTTTCGCCAGTTTTTCGTCCACTTGGAATACACACTAGAATATTTTTCAATGGCACTGCGCTAAGAACTCATAGAGTCCACCTCAATAAAAAAAGTGTTCCAAAAAGTCAACTAAAGGAAACACTGAGTCATGAACAAAAACAGGAAAGAAGGGATGACGATGCAAAGGTTATCATTACTGCATATGGTTTATTCGCTGCAATAACTGTATAGACTACTCATCCAAATATTGGGAACATCACCCACCGTGATATTTTATTTTGGGAAATTCGCCGAGCATGATTGACCGTAACAAAATCCTGTGAAAATTCATGTGGTCATAAGTTTTGAATCTCTTTAATCTTTGGGAATGTCACCTGGAGTCGACAAAAGATTTTACCCGGATATTGTTTCCGTCAAACACTCACGGCATTTCAAATTTTAACCTGAATTATACCGTAGATAAATCGACTTTTCTAGAAAGGCCGATCCTTTGATAATGTAACCAATGGTCGCCGGATTCATGTTTATAATTCCAGCGATAATTATATCTGCCAGTACCTTCTATTTCACTTTTAACATAAATTCCATTTTGCTCTGGATGAAGTTCGGATCCTGATAGAATAAAGCTTTCACATTCACAGCCACCCTTTTCAATATTCACTGGGTCATAATCATATAAATATTCCACATCTTGAACATCCTCAGCAGTATATGATGCATGCTGACCAATTAAATTTTGATAAAAAGGATCTTTGGTGGTGATAGTATCCTTTCCATTAGAAGTAAATGCAGTTCTGGTATAATGCATGACTTTTTAGGGCTTAAATTGAGGTTTGATTTACAAGGTCGTGTTAAAATAAGGTCTTTTTTATCTTCGAGCAAATAAAGGAATTAACACCTTTAAACGCTTGTGCAGGATCGGATAGCTGGGAATAAAAAAGTATAACTAAATAAAATATCATCATTCTCGGGAATGGCGTCATATTGTTTATTCGGAGAGTCGTTCTCCGCTTTGTGAGCAGAATATGATATTTTATTCCGTTATACTTTTTACAATAGTTGAGCCTGTTACTGACATATAGTTGTATGGTTGATTGTTTGTTGTCCAGGCTTCCCCGCCAAACTTGAGAAAGTTGAATCTCACACCGAGATCTATATTATCCCAATTAATTGCGACGTAGTCATCTCGATCAGGCCGACTCTTACTACGGGATACGCCAACCACTGAATAACACCTTATAAACTCTAGACGTAGTTGTGGCTGAATCCCTGGCCTGAGTATGTCCGATACCAAGAGCATGTGTAAATTCATGCATAATTGTAGCCATGGAATGGCAACCCGATCCCAGTGTCAAATATTGTCGTCCTCCTTGACGCCCTAGCATGGATGCACAGCCACCACCATTAAATATTCGAATGTAATCTTCGTCATCGTAACTATGAGCTTTAGAAAATATGAGTCATTGCAAAATTAACTCAGAATCAAACCTTTGAATTTGATACCAGCTTTGATACCAAGTTCTTTAAATGCTTGATGCATAGATCCGACCACATTTGGTGCAACCTGTGGACTCAAATCGACACTGATTAATTTATTTGGCCAACGGTACGTCAAATCATTTTGTATGTGTCTGTTTGCGGCACTAGTATTTAAATGATATAAATCAGACAAATCCCCAGTATCAGGACCAAGGTGTTCAACTTCTTCATTCGGTGGTACGGTCTCTTTCAATATATTGTGGCCGCTACAAAAGCTACTCAAAAGTATCCCAATTTTCATTTTGAATGTATTTTCTCAGTTCAAAAACTATAAGTCTATAATTTTTCAACCATCAGGACTTTTCCCAGTGTGATGTTTTCACACAACATTGGTCAGTGAAGCAGACACTTTTAAAGCAAAGAATAAATAAACCAGAAGTGAGTTCTTTTATCGGAAACTGTATTAAGCCAGGATCAGTGAGAAACTCCAACTTAATTATATATTTATTTTATTGACTAAAAAGGCGATTAATTCAAGTTGTCGTAATGACATTGTTAGATGAATGTAGGATGATCGAGAGGAAAGTTCAAAGAAGATGTCAATTAGTATTTGATTCAGCAGTAGTGGTACAATGATTGATAAATAAGCCAATTTGTTCCGAAAATAAAACCGTCGTTTTCATCTAGTCTATGGTTCCATAGAGTCTTTTGCATAGATCACAGAATTGAACTTCAAATGAACCTGTTCTCATGATTGTAAACAGTCCTAGACAGCCACAGTTCTAAGTTGGAACTTTTAACAAAAAAAGTCGAGGCTCGTGTCATTCTCGATGCCAATATTGTTCCCGTAATTGTCAATTTGTGAACGTTTTCATTATTTCAATGGAAGTTGATCACACTATTGTTACGAACTGAGCGGCACTTCTTGTTCCACCACACTTGCCCCACGTTAAAATTGATCATGAAAATCATTATTAGAGAAAGTTATCTTCAAACTGTGAGTTGCTTCAGAAATTTTAATCGTCGGAGAACCGGCTCATATTTTCGGTTATTCGAATCCATCATTTTGATACCGAAAAATTGTCCAAATAGACTAGTTAATTTGCCCAACTGAAATACTAGTTTGCTACGCA
>SCLD01104647.1:0-30725 GCA_004367895.1 Oikopleura longicauda
GAGTACAAGACCCTTCGTACCCCGTACTCTTTGTACTCCGCACGAAGAGTACGGGAGTACGGTGCTAGAACAACCGTTCTCGTATGAGCATCCCTGCCCCGTACATCAAAAGAAAATACGAAATCTTTCTTAATTTGTTCAAATAGTCATTGGGCTTGCATTCAAAACGTTTGCATAACAAGCATTTTCTTTGTTCGATGCTTCACGACATGTGTTCATTTTTAGCTCGATTAGATCTTTTTTCAAATTTTACTAGATGTAGGGTTAAAGACTTAATAAACGACATAATGTTGACTTTGATAACCTAAACACAGAGCGCTTTTGCAAAATTTTCTCCTGTTTATAACCCGGTTTCTCGATTTCGTAAATTCTTAAAAGATCCCTTTACAAAGTATTTTCACGCTTAATATCGGAGTCTTGAATCTTTTTATAGCAAAATTGTTCGATAATAAATGGTTGTTCTTATGGTTGATATTGATATAACAAAGGAGTTAAAGTCTTGTTTTGATGATTATTAATAAGAATAAATTAATCGAATTGTAACATTTTGAATTGAACTGTTTTCTTTCACTCAGACTGTAACACTTAGAGATCACTTATATTTTCTAGATCATATTAAAAGCCAAAGAGCAACGTTCGCGAACGTTTACTCATTTCACAATGATAAGCTATTGGTACATCGATAGTAAAAAAGTAATATTTACCCTTGTCTTGGAATGAATCATTTTTGAAATATGCATATACAGATGAATATTTAGAGAATGATCGTTTCAGTGTTTTTTACAGTATTCAACAAAGTATTAAATGCTCAAATAACAAAAGCAGTTCAACCCAAATTAAACAATATCAGTGGGAAAAGTATGTGCGTATGTAGGCCACTCCTTGAGTCATTTCAGTTAATGATTCAAATAAATATAATAACACTTATGCAAATAATTGTCGAAATTAATGCATTGGACAAAACATCCAGACGCTTTGATTTATTACGGGCTTTTTTGATCCACCAAAGTTTGTGAAAATTCCTTTCACGTGCACGCTTATGCATGAAATCTCATTTTGATCCACTTTTGGAAGGTACACGTGTCTGAGATTCCGTGTTGGGACCTAATTTTTACTTATGTGCAGGATTAATTTGACGAAAGATCCTTCCCAGAAGGTGGATCAAAAACAGGCTTTCCAAAAAGTAAAATGAATATATTAAATTAAATTAGTTTTAAGGTAATATTATATATGGAGGATGCGATAAATCATTCACAATAACACCTGCTGGTGGATTAATATATTTGTGTAAAAGTGCTCGAGGATATTGGAATTGAAACAAGGAAAACTAAATGTTACTTTGCATCCTGAACCGACGTTGAATAAAGCAGGAAAGATTATCAAATCAAGATCATCTCGAAATTCACCACTTTCCAATCGTATAAAACAGTAAATCACGACCACATGGTGGCCACATAATGAATCCATTAGAAAAGTTTCCGCTATCTTACTTTTTTTCGTAGTTTTATTTGTGAATCAAATAAGGAATAAAAATAGAATTGCCCCCGATTCCAAATTTTAATATCGACAAACCAGTAAAACTTGTTGCAAAAAATAACAAAAAAATTGAAATTGCAACGTGGGAAATAGCAAATCCAGTCGAAATATCATTATTTACAAATGGATCAAGAGTTGAGTACGATTGTATTACAGATTATGTCAGCAAGGCTTCCGAAAATTTATTTATAGTGCTCATGAACTCCATATTATAACATATCTAACGGAATAAAATATCATATACTGCTCAAAAAGAGGAGAACGACTCTCCGATTAAGCAATATAGAGGGCGCCATTTCAGAGAATACGATATTCTATACCGTTACAGATGATATGTATCATATGGAGCCTTTCAAAGCTTTCAATTCAAAGTATATTCAACTCAATCTGAAATGTATAAAAGAGTTTCAAAGTCGACTTCTGGCTTCCTTTTTGACTTTTGGAAAGGAAAATGGCTCAAAAATAGGTGGACTCGGATCTTCATTTGAAGCTAAACCGATTTTCAAACCATCTTTCAACATTTTCACATCTTAAAAGCAATTATTATTCGAGTTTATAGAGGTTCAACGTGTAGTGGAAATGATTTCTTGCAATTCGTTAAGAAAACCCGCTATGAGAATCCAAAACATAAACCAAGAAATGGCGAAAACCAAAAATTACCGACCACCATCAGCTGCAATGGATGCGTATCAGATGACTCAGGTCCACATAACTACACCTTGAAGATACCAATCTATCAACTTGAAAATTTCATCAAAACTGGCACCCAAAATAACCAGATTTGCGTCACATCAAGTAAATGGTTGAAATGCTTCAGCCTTTAAAAAGAGATAAATGGCTCAATAAATTATTGAGCTCATTATGAGCTAACAGTCTAGAAACAGAGCCTTTTTAAAATCTCCAACCAATATAAGTTTTGGCAATACTATTCGATCAGTTGGATCATTGGAAGTGAAGACACCATTTTGCTCTAGGATAGAGTTCATGTCTGAGTCGTTGAGCACTGGTCTTGATTTTCTAGGACACTGTTGCCACATATGGAAAATTTCATAAACTTTAGGTGAGCCCTAATTCAAGTGAAGACCAACATACACTTTGGGTGGCGCTTTAAAATTTGAAAACAGGAAATATATTGAAATAAATATATTGATATTAGATTTCATATAATAATTCATTATATTATGAATTTAGATGACGACATGAAATCTAAGTCTATTTGTTGGAACGAATCGCGTGAATCAAAACGGTACACGCGTTTTCGGTTTGACGTTTCCTACACCTGACATTTGGAATGAACCAGTTTTCACAAATTGCTGAGATTATTTTAATGCGCCTTTATACAGTATGAATCATGCGAGAAAAATCGAATAATTTCATTCTTTATTGGAATCCTAGTCACCGTCATTATTTTCACTTTACAATGGGTTGCTCGAAAATTTCTTTGCAAAATGAATGCTGGAAGTGACGAAAATGGTGAAAATTCAAAAATGTTGACACTGCGAGAAACTTTTGACAGAAATAATCTGTATGAAGATTTAAATTACTTTCATTCAATTGAACGTCATGAACTAGCTGATATGTACCTTCCAATTGATCAATTTTTGATCGATGAGAGGGTACTTGGAGAGGGAGCATTTGGCATAGTTAGACAGGCAACGTGTAGAGTGACAAATCAAGATGTCTGTTTGAAGATATTCAAGTCCAAGGTTTTTAAAAAGATTTCATTTCCTTCAGATTTTAAATATTTGAACTCAAAATTTAGACAATTTCATTTTAAATTCAAATTATTTTAGAATGATTTATCTGCAATGGAGCTTCAAAAAATGACAAATGATTTATTCAAAGAAGTTTTAAGCTTTGGATCCCAAGTCAAGTTTAAGTCGTGTTTGACCCAAGTTTAAGAAATTTTAGCAGATTTTTTTGTCAGATCTTAAATCCAGTTTGCAAGCATGAAATACTTGGAACATGAAAATGTTTTAAAAGCGAATGGAGTATCATTGGATAACATCAGAAATCCTGTTCTTATCCTGCCTTTTGTTGTGAATGGTGACTTAGCCGCATATTTACGTCGAGAAAATCAGCCCCTTTGCTACTCTCAGGAAATTGCTGATTTGTTGAAAATTTGAAATCAAAGTTTTTAGTCAAAAATGAACAAATTGTTCAAAATGATGAAAAACGGGATAGTATAAAAGCCATTATAATGCATTAATTGTTGCTGTTGAGCAAAGTAAGGGATCAAAGTTTGTACTACACGCTTGTTTCGGTATGGATTATCTTTCTAGGAAGAAAATCATTCACCGGGACCTGGCTGCTCGTAATTGTCTACTAGATAATAATTTGAACTTGAAAATTGCAGACTTTGGACTTGCTAGATCATTGGATTCAACATATGTTGAATATGAACAAAGGACACATAATAAATTACCGATAAGGTGCGGCTCAATTCTAGTGTGAGGAGTCACTGAGGACACTCTAGGTTATTCCGATGAAATAATAAGATCACTCAATGAGGACAAAGTGACTAGCTTAAACGTTATGCATACCTTAACGTTATGCAGATGGAGGATTAGTTACGAATAGTCTCAGAATTGGCTCAAAATTAAGCCGTTAAAAGATGGATGGCACTGGAATCCTTAACTGACCATACATTTTCACTTAAAAGCGATGTGTGGTCATTTGGGGTCTTGGTTTGGGAAATAATGACCAGAGGACAACTTCCATATACTGACCTTGATAATCGAGGAGGGATCACAAAATTTTTTAATAATTATGTCACTCACAAAGGGAAATTCGTCATGCTATCATTTCCCTTACTTAAACTCCCAATTAGGGTATCTACCAAATCGACCAAAGTCCGCCATTTTCAACTTTCATCAGACAATTCGTATTCAAATAACGAATCAATTGTTTGGAAATTTTGATGCACAATTTGATAAGCTTTCTCAATATTTTACACACCGTTTTTTTCCGGTACCCCCGAATGTAATTACGAAGAGGTTGGGGGAGAAGAAATCGGTGTATACCATCGTGAGAAAGCTTATCATATTGTGCAGTTAAACTTATTAATAGATTTCTGTGCATTAGGAGTTAATCATCTTATCTGATCCTTAGAAAGAGCTGAGATCGTGTCATATTTGGAACATGGAAAGAATTGTTCAAAATAATTCGTTGAAATCCATCAAAATATACACTATAAAACTTTTATAGTATAATAGTATCGTTAAAAGTATACATGCAAAACAAATGTTCAGGAAACTAAACATAACTCGAAATATGTTTTAATCTTTATTTTACATGAATAGCTTCCTTAACTAAGATTTTGCACCCGAACCGGGCCGCAAGAGTCGCGGCACGACCATTTAAACGGCCAATTGCAAGACAGCAGAATGTAGCGATTCCCTTAAAAACGATCTTAAAAGATAAATCAGTAGGATTTCCGTTTTGATACACTCAGACTAGGACAAACTGAGCTTCTGTAGGATTTTGGGTTCAATAGGAGTTTCGACTCAATATCCGGATCCCGTTTTTGAACATATTACAAGCGTTTACCAAAACCTCGATCTTGTGATGATTCATTTTATTTAAAAGTACTTGAATGTTGGACGGATGAACCACAAGAGAGACCAACCTTTTTTCATCTTCAAGTGTTCCTCAGACCCTATATACAAGAGCTTTCGGAATACAGAGGTTTGGACTAAAAGGATGCTCAACTCACTTTTAAACTAATAAATATAGCTACATCCTTAAAATAATCCTAGATTTACTATAACTTCGTCCTGGCAAAATCTTTGCGGCTAGTTTAAAAATACATCACATAGGTAAAATGCCGATTGATTTTATAACTTCCGATGAAGATGGTTTTGAAAAGAATTGGATATTTCCATACATGAATATCCCAACAAATTCGATCGAGTCAGAGCTCGAGGAAAGGTAACTTAATGCCGAACACATATTAATGAACAAGTGTTGGCGAACGTTCGCCTTTTTAAAATCTCACGTTTGAAATAAGCTTTGAATTATACTTATTCAAATTTTTGATTTTTATCTTATCAATTCAGACTTGGTAACAAAAGAGCAACCAAATCAATTTCAAATGCATTTTACACTTCAAATCAACAGACGCCAGATCGGCCAAGTGCGCTTCTGGCGGAAACTGATCGATATCTATCTGATTGTAACGTTAATCGAATAATTGATCTTTCCCTACCACGAAAAAAGTAAACAACAATCATTTCGCAATTGAAAATTCACTATATTCTGTGAATTACGGTTTTTTTGTAAAAACACCAAAGGTACCAAAAAGGCCCAATTTTGACTGATAACATACTCCGATCTACATTTTGTTTATTTTGTCGCATGAGGTCATTTCATCTTAACCACTTTGACCTGTATTCGAATGGGTAAACACAAGATTGCGATAAAGAGTTGTATTTTCGGTTCATTTTGATTGAATTCAGAATTCAAGTAAAACACTTTAAATACAAGTTGCAGCTTTTTTTTATTTCAGCATTTAGGATCTTCACTGTCAAGGTTCTAGAATGTTACTTTGACTCTAAAAAATCACGAATAACATTCCCTTCACGATCAGCAAAAATTGCATTTGATTTTATTTCTTCCAAACCTAAAAATATGACTATGAAATTTGTATGTTAGTCTGTGGCTTGTCATTGTGCAATTTCAGATATGAAACGTGGCCATGTAACTAAATTTCTAGTACAGTCTCTCTACCATGTGCACCTTCTAAAAATACCGCGGTAACAAAAAAGCAAGTTCATCACTCTGTTTTAACACAATTAATTTTTTCACGTGAAACACATCTCCTTCACACACTTAACGTGTGGATCAAAAAAGGCCCCCTTTACTCAAGAATGCCTTACCTTGTTGAATACTTCTTTCAGCTTCTTTGATTGGATGTGAATCAAAATATTTTTTGATTTCGTCATGTTTTGAATGTGTTTGAAATTGACAAAGTACAGATTTTAAATAGGATCCGATAGTCATTCCACCAAATATTTTCTTTGACACGAATAAAAAAAACTGTAAATTCAATTTAGTTTAGATATAAACACGAGGTAAACATCAACGATTTGTAATAAGTATGAAATGGGAATCGTCGCGCGGTTTAGAAAACAGCTGTTTTCCACCAAAATTGTTTACAAAAAATATTGCTATGAACAATCATAAAAAAACTTATTAAAAAGCTAATATTATTTAATTTTTATATAATCGGTCGTCCGCTTCCTTGAAGTACTCCATTTTTTCAAATGTTAAATCTAAAATCTTTTCTCGATATTCTTTTCCGTTTCTAGAACAGGCTGTAAGCATCCAATCTTTATCTTGATCCCGGACATGTTCGCTCAGACAGTATTCAACTGCATCTTGCATTGTTTCCAGTGATGAAACATTTGCCAAAGCACTTTCAAGTCTATTTTTCTCCTCGGCAAGTTTTGTTTTTTGATGAAGCATTTTTAATTGCTCAAAAGCCTTTTCTCCACCATTCTTGCCATGATTCAAATAGGCAAAACTGACCAAATCGACATCAATGGGTACTCCAGATTCAAGGTAATCTCCCATCAATTTTGAACCATAATTGATTGTTTCCTGATGTTCTGCCGAACTTAGAGCTCGTAAAATCATTCCTCTAAGAAGAGACCTAGAAGCGTCTTCTCCCACGACCTTATTTCCAATTTTTGTTGCGACTGGAGCTAGAATTTCAATCAAAAATGATTTCATTTTATCTGAACAGTCCATGTCTTCACAAATTCGACGAGGTAAAACCAAATTACCAATCACACCAGACCAAATACTATACTCTGTTTCATTTTTCAATCCAGTCAATAGCTTAAATTCACAATTAGCCTCACTAAGAGCCAAACCCCTCCGGCATAATTTATAAGCACATCAAAACTTGCTTGCATTTGCCTTTCTCTTGCCATAAAACAGATTTTGTCCTGTAGACATTGTGTTTGTCAGACATTTATTGCACAATATCCTGACTTTTTACAAATGATCAATGTTACGACTAATACATGTTTTTCTAATGATTTTTGCCAATCAAATTGGGCCATGGCAGAGAAGCATTTGAATTCTTTTGGTTTTGAATTCAAAGGTTGATACTGGTTGTGAACTTTTTATAATCATTTGAAGAATTGTTTAATGGCATCTCCGTCCCTCTCAACTAAAGCGCTTGTTGTCTTTATTTTCTCGAGCCCTTAAAATTTGTTAGATTTTCCTTTTTTATTGCTTACTGACTAGACTTGAAACCCGAACATCGATCGCATACCTTGAGAAATACTCCTTTCAGCTTGCTTAATTGGATGTTTTTTGAAGAAATCGGATATTTCGTCATATTTCGACTGTGATTGAAACATTGAAATCAAACCATTGATATATCTCCCAATAGTCATACCACCAAACACAGTTTCGAAATAATCAATTTTATCATATGTCAGTTTTAACAGTCGTTCGCGGCCTAATTTTCCTGTTCGAGCAGCTGCCAAAAGGTCAAACGCTTTGTCTTGATCTCTTACTTCAGTGCTAAAATATGCGTTTTAATTTATGTCAACATTTTAGGTCAGTTTAATAGTTTAATTACTAGTAGAAGATTACCTAAGAATGAAATCCAGAACTTTTTCAAAATCTTCACATGACTTGACGCTTGAAATAGATCGTTCAAGTCTATTTTTTTCTTCCATCATATCAGCATCGGAATGCAATTTCATAAGTTTATTGAATGCATCTTTACCATTGCAGGCATAAGCTCTATAAATAGCTTCTATCAAATCAACGTCCAATTTATATTTGGAATCAGTGAAGAGTTTATCCATTTCATCGAGAGTAAAATCGATAGTTTTTTGGTGTCCAGCTTTACAGAGGTTAGATATGAATAACCCACGGAGAAGAGATTTTGAAGCTTCTTCGCCAGCTACTTTTGGCCCTAATTTTTCCATCGGTTGTTCCATAATCTTGATTACATACTTGTTCAAGGCTTGTTCACATTCAATGTCTTCAGCAATACGGAATAGCTGGCCAAGAGAAAGGCAAATATCTACCCAGATACAATATTCTGTCTCTGTACCGTAACCCTCCAAAACCTACGCATTTATTCTTAGTTTGACTGCTTGATCTATCCTTTAATCTTACCTTGAGGTATTCAACAATTGATACAACACCAGCAGAAGCCAATGTGTTGACTTCATATGGAATGGCAAGTCGGTCAAGTGTATCCAATGATGTTAGATTCTTAGTCAGAGCAGATAATAATTGTGAGTCGTATTTAACTTGGTGCCAATTCATGAAACTTGCATTTAATTTCATCCAACCAGACTCTTTCTTGACACCAGCCAAACTGATTTCTAATTCCGATTTATCAAAAATCATTTTTTGTTCGTCGCCATTGGATGACAATATTGTCAAAGGAATACTCCATGGCTCACACTCAATAAGACCAGCAGTTTTGGAAAACTTGGATTGCTGCAGTTTTACTTTGAGATTGTCGTCATCCCATGAAATGACATCAGCAGAGACCATTGGGAATCCCATTCTAGATGTCCATCCACTCATGACGTCATTGACAGGCAAATTTGATGCTGCTCCCAATTCTGCCCATAATTGTTCTGTAAGTGCATTACTGTATGCATACTAAATAAAGTATTGATACGATGCCAATATGTTATATTATTATATTTAATATTCTCATATACGGAATTTATACGACCAAAATTTATTTACCTTATTCAAATAATTTTCCATTCCTTTTCGGAAATTAGCATCGCCGATCCAGTTGTGAAGCATTCTAATAACTGCACAACCCTTAAAGGTTTGATAAAGTATTGATAACCTTATTCAATAGAGAATTTAAATACAAACCTTTGAATATGAAATCTGGTCAAAAATTTCATCAACTTCTGAAGGGTGGCCAACTTCAACTTCAATTGGATGAGAAGAATCCAATGAATCCAAGTTCATTGCTCCGAACATGTCGTGTGAAACGAATTGTTCCCAAATACGCCATTCAGGGAAGATGGCATCAGTACAAAGGTATTCCATAAAACTGGCAAAGCCTTCATTCAACCAAAGATGTGTCCACCATTCCATTGTCACTAAATTACCAAACCATTGATGGGCTTTATCGAGTGTATAAAATTAATTAACAGGGATTCCCAATAGAAAATGGAATATGATTAGTATATATATAAATATCATAGAACTATTTCCTAATTCGTGACAGACCACTATAGCGACGCGCTGTTTGGTTGTAACTGGAGATTTTTCAGCATCGAACAAAATACAAGTTGATCGATATGTCACCAATCCCCAGTTTTCCATTGCGCCTGCTTGAAAATCAGGAATTGCAATCATATCACATTTCGGAAGTGGATATTTGACGTTGAAATACTCTTCGTAATATTCCAAGGATTTTACACCAGTTTCGAGTGCAAACTGTCCCTGAGAAGAGCACCCTTTATCAGTATAAACTCGAACGAGAACTCCATTTTTTGTACTGGCCTCGACATAATCATAGTCTCCAACAGCAAAAGCAAGGAGATATGATGACATAATTGGTGATCTGGCATATGTATAAGTCACTGTTCCGTCACTTTTTTGGTTTTTGAATATGACATTTGATTCAATATTAATTTAATTGCTTTAGACTAAAGACTGTGGAGATTTCAATTTAAAAACCTTCCTAAGTTTTTCTTCGTTGGTCTGATTCATATTACTTAGGGCAGTTTTACCACCTGGTACGTTTAATTTAACATCAAAAGTTGCTTTGCAGGCGGGTTCATCCCAACATGGCAGTGCTCTTCGTGCATCAGTTGCTAAAATAGTGGAATTATCATAAACTAGATTTACAAAAGAACTCACATTCAAATTGTGTAACGAGAGAATAAAAGGAAGAGCCATCTTCGTTCACATGTTTTGTTCTATAAAATCCTTTCATTTTGTCATTGTGGGTTCCTGTATATTCAATGGTTATGGTTGCTGGGCCAACTGGAATTTCATTTTCTACAATCAGACTCACTTCTTCTTGTTCAACATCAAATTCGTGTTTTGCAGCTTGGCCTTGAATTTTGACGTTTTGAATTTCAATATCTGCACAATTCATTTTCACGATTTTGGTCGGTTGAACAACTTCGACATTATAAGTGACTCGTCCATTGAATTTAAATGTGTCGAAATTCGCTTTGATAAAAATATCATAATTTATGGGCTTGACGTTTTTGGGCAATCGTTCGAAATTTTTACTCATTTTCTCTAAATGAAAACGTTTCAGTCTTGGGTTCATAACTAGTATTATTTTTCTGCAAGATGAGCATTCTAGAAATAATTAAACCTTACATCATTACTTGCGTGTAGTATAACTTTACAACTACACGCATGCCAATGACTATAATTTCGGTCCATAATTTATGGGAATTTTAATTGCATTAAAGTGAAGAAAGGCAGTGTAAACATTTAGCATGTTTTTATTCCTCCATTTTGACATCCTCAGATGGGATCTTGAAAGGAGGACAAGATTTACTAGTATTTGAAATTCCCAAAAGTGACAATTTCGAGTACAAATTTTCGATTTCAGATTGAATAAAAACTTTATACGATGTCTCTGTCGATAATTCGTTTGCAAATTGTATCCAGTATAATAATATTCCATTCTCGACCTCAAAAAATATCTTAGAAGTATTTTTATCTGCTATAATTGCTGCTTGAATTTGCTCAAATGGTTTCTCAGAATCTGTTTGAGTTGCACAAATGTCTTCAATTATCCTCTCCTCGGCAGATTTCTCGTCTTTTTGTACTCCAATCGATGCCAGTTTGATATCTTTGTCACGTGGTTGTTGCTTCAAGAAAAGATCCATCAAGACTTGGCGTTCAGATAGATAAAAAATAAGTCTAACGATTGACATGACCATTAATTTGGATTCTCTTATTGACATTTGTGAATTTTTATCTCGTTTCAATCGTGCTTGTCTCATCAATTCATTTGGTTCGGGTTCCAACTATAATAATATGAGCATCTGAATTGCGTCTATATTTTTAAAAATACCTTTTGAATATATCGATAAAGACCACATTTAAAAATATCTCCTAAATGTTCATTTCCAATCAACCTTTCAATAACTGAAAATCCGTTTTGGTTCTTAACTAGCAGGCACTCCAATCCTCCTACTCGTGCAAATGTTTGTATAACGTCCAGTTTATTCCTGTCAAGGGCGAGATGAACAGGACCATTACTTTTATAGGTTTTTACATTAAAATAATCTGATTTAGTATCAAGAATAATCTAGCAGATAATCTTGCGTAAAACCCTTGCCTTTGTTTACCCTTGACACTTGGAGAGGCACCGTGCTGAAGTAGCAAATCTACAAAATCCCATTTTTCGGTTTGTACAGCGTTATACAGAGCACTATGGCCATTATTGTCAATTTTATTTAAAATATCTGTAGATTCCATTTTGTTTAAAAGATATTTCAAATGTTCTTTGTTTTTATCAGATTTGGTTTTGCATTTTTTATGAAAAATTGTTTCTCCCGTTTTACTATTTCGTTGGTTTATATCTGGAGGTTCTTCTTCGTGATAGGATGGACCTCTCGATGATTTTTGTTTAAACATATAACATTCGTAGAGACTTCGGTAACACAGCGGTGAGTTCATATGCGAACTGTAATCAAGGATATTGTCAAGGCAGATAAGAGAAACCACACATGAAGATATAGGTGAAATCACGTCTAATTCCAAAATAAGTTCCAAAATATTATTTGAATTTCCTTTTGAAATATTATTAATGATGAAGCATCTGGATCTGATTTCAAGAGGCGTTAACAAAAGCTCGGTATGCTGCTTGGATTCAATGTATAGCATGATCATTGACGATAATATCTTTTTGACTCCAGATTCTTCAGATAAATTCAACCTGATCGATTTGATATGGCCAAAGATATGTTCACATGAATCAATTGCCTCACGGAATAGTATGTAAACTGCACTCTCGCGATCTTTTTTGACCAAAGGAGACTTGGTCAAATCAGTTTTCTGTTTACTCAGCTTGAGATCGGTGTGAAGGATCGAAAGAATTTTTTCGCAGAACAGGATTAGTTCTTGTTTGTTCACATTTCTAGGATTCACAATGGCGTTGAAGAGGATTTCAAGAAGTGTTTCACTCATTGAGTCATTACTCCATTTCATCAAAGGTACCACAAATTGATTCACCCATTTCTTCCGATGAGGTACATTCTTTTGCCAACAAGTTGTCATCAATGTTGTCATTTTTGTTATGATTTGTGAACAATTCACTTTGGCCTGGCAACAAAAATATACTAGTCTCGCCATCGTATTCGGGTCTGGACATCTATCATCGAATGAAGCAATTACATAATCACTTATCATATCTCTGACATCTTTGTCGGGCGTTCTGTCGTCCAACAAATCGATAAAATAATCAAATGGATATTTATGTCGGTCATCACCTAAATATTGAAATACAAATTATATTCAAATTAGTAACTCACCTTTAGCAGTATTCTGGTCAATAACTGATCTAGGAGTATTGATCCAAAAATGAAATTTGTTGAGTTTTGGATTTTCAAGATTACCAAACGGATATTTTTTCAAAACCTCCCGAATTTTCTTATTTCCGTCAACATCTTTTTTGATTGAAAAAATCAAGCTTTTATTCACGGAAAGAATTTCTTTCAAATTCGCTAACTCTGTTTCGAAAACCTCTTCGTCTATTTGGAATTCTTCATTTTTCTGCTGACTCATTCTAAATAAATTATTCGATTTTAGATTTTCTGAACTATTTTGGAATGAAAAAAAGGAATGCTACAAGTAAAAAAAATCAGGTAGTGATAAGTTCTAGAGCTGCTTTAAAATGATGAATTGGTATTTTTTCTGGTTCTTCCTCGAAGAGTTTGATCGCAATATCTAATTTTTCTCTTAATCCAATTGATTTCAGTCGTCCTTTTGCTTTTTGACTCGAACTCATTAGTGACCAGCACGCGGATGCAGCCATTTGCTGCTTTCTAATTGGTTCGTCAGGAGTTAAGGCAAGTTTTAAACATGATAATATTCTATTATGTTGAGATATTCGTATTCGGTTCGAGGGAGAATAACACAAATTATGAATTAAAAGAAGGATCTGCTCCGATTCATCTAAGTCGAGTTACAGAGTGAAAACAGTCCGATTCTTTTCGCAAACAAAACTCTCTGATTATATGTGGTTCCGTCAAATTTACGTTTGGTTCGAATTGATAAGACACTTTGACGAATGCCGATTGAAAGAATTTTATTTGTGACTAGAATCGAACTGGGAATTAATTTTTATTAAATAACGTTGTTTTTGTAACACATTCCTTCTAAATGTTCATATAAATCGCAAAGATAATCCAAAATATCTTTCAGACCTAATATTTGGTCTTGGCCATCTTTATGATATGAAATGCCTATTAGTAATTTCAACCATAGTTTCAAGGCCATCAACTGTTGTCGAGATCGGTTCGAATGAACTCCACAATCAGCTGCTTTTGTAAATCCACCCAACAGATTTGCTGAAATTAGGTTGAAGAAACACTTACACGAAAAGTAAAAATACCTTTCCAATAGTAGGCTCTTGCTTCGGTCGAAATTGATAAATTGTCCAAAGTTTTAAAAATTAAACTGCAGACAGAATTTATTTTTATCTTGACTTTGATTTGGGAATTGAATGTATGAAATGTTTTCAAGATCTGGCTAATCAGAGGAGTTTGAGCTACTTTTGATGATGCTTCTTGATGTTCATGAGAGAAATTCAGGACAAGCTTTTGGGAATTATCAAGATTTTGCTCCTCGCGGTCAAGTTAACGCGAATAAATTTAGTAATTTTCCTGTAATAACGGCCGTGTGAGATTTTCATGAGTTGCGCAATAACTCCAAAGTCTAGATAATGTAGGAACGAATTCTCCAGAAGCGAGATGTTTCTTCACATCCGGTTGTTTATGCAATGCATTCCGTAATATACCAAATATTATCACAAGGAGTCGCCCTTGTGCTGTGTCAGCCAATTGTCGAAACTTCATAATGGATATTTTTATTTGAATTTTGGCCAATTCAGTGATTAATCGATCCAAAAATCCAATTTTGATTCCAATCATTGGTGCAGAGCGATCACAGGCAAAGTGACATTGAACTGCACACCCAACAAGTACCCGAAGATATTCTACCTGGCCTTATTTTGACTTGAAAAAGATTTAAAAATACGGTTACCGCGAACAGGTATATGATATTTGATAAGTCAGGCCTATTTCCGACTTCATAATAAGTTCTTCAAGCTTTGATATAATAGTTTTCAATAGATCTGATGACATTTCTATTTGGTCAATCATATCAAGTTGACTGAATTTCGTCAAAATGGTGATATAAGTTTTAAGAAAAGATTGACAAAGCTGATTTTGAGTCCAAAAATGATTCCCAAGAAAATAATTCATTTTGTCAGTGAAGAATTGGAAGCGTTCTTTCATAACAGTCAATATTTTGTTTTGAATAGACTTTTCTGTAACTCCTTCGAGAGTTATTTGGATATACTGATTTGCACAAAATAACATTGAATTCATGTCGTTATCATTACCACTAGAGTTGCCATTGGTAGTCAACGGAAATTCCACACTGTAGAAAGATGCTACGAAAACAAAACCATCGGTTACTTCTTTGCTATTCAAATAACTGAAACGAAATTTAAAATCCCATATAAAAGTTCTGGGACTTACCTTAATATCTGTGAAGTTGTTGCCGCTTGTTGAATCAAGTATTTTCTATCAAGGCCATCTGTTAAATTGATTAAACTTGGATTGATAATTTGAATTAGAATTTGTGGAAAATTGAAACTATTCATATTTATTATTGTATCTTGATATGAAAATTGCAACATCCTAAGTAAAAATTCATTCATGGATTTGACAAAAATTGGTGTCACGGGCGCTATGGAGGGATCTTCTGGTGTTCCATTATACGAGAAATTGCGTAGATTGTGATACATACTTTCGTAGAAGTTCATTCGATCGATGATTTCTACGAGTTGAAGTGTAGTCATTACACTTCCGGTTATATTCATTGAACCGGAAGTTAGAAAAGATAACACTTTTCCAATTATATCTAGGGCCATTGATCTGACTAAAGAGCATTCGTGATAATCCAAAGCAATCGTCATGAGATCATCGAATAAAACACTTTGAAACGACTCTCGTAATAAAACAAAACCTTCCGCCGTATCTGCCAAACTTGAGAATAGTCCAAGAACAGTCACTCGAACTATTTCACTTCGGAATTTGAGCAGGGGTAGACACCATAAAAGTGAAGAATTTTCATCTAAGAGTGTCGATTCCCATTTTTCGTGTTTCACTTGTCGTATAATATTTAATATTGATAAAATACAGTTGGTTATAACACTTTTTCCCATGTAAGATTGTGAAGATTCGCCAGATCCATTGTTGAATGATTTTATAATAGACCTGAGTTCTGGGATCAAATGAAACCAATTCGAAATTATTTCAATATGAGTGGGTTGACCAGTATCGGAAGTGAGTTTTAATAACGCTTTCGTAATAAGTTGAATAAATGGCAAATCGTAGAAATGCTCATCAAGTCGATTAGCCTTGCCAGATAGTCTTTGTTATGGTTTATATCAAGTTCTACGTTGCAGTTTTGTCGTCATTTGTGAAATTAAAATAAGCATATTCTCAGATGAAGTTATAAAACTCGTTTAAACTCTTCAGGCGAACGGTGAGAATAAGAATATTCTATTCAAATACATTTCAATCCATCCGACCTAATATAAACTATTTCTATGGCTTCAATAACGTAAAAAAGCATAATAATATGAAATTTTTCTCAGTTTTGACAATAAGCGCTGTAAACGCCGTAGGAAATATTTTCCCAGGTGAATGCCCAGAAGTACCAAATCAACTTGAATTTGATGTAGAGGCATATATGGGTGTTTGGTTCACGTATTTGGCTAATGATTGGAAAAATGTTCCAGAAAATGCTGATTGTGTAGCAGCTACATATGACCTTCTTTCTGACTCTGTCGTTGGTGTGAATAACACATCTGTTTTCAATGTAGACGGTCGAACTCAAGATATACAGATTTTATCATGGGCAAAAGGTACAGCTGAGGTCCTGGACGCATCAGAGCCGACCGAACTCTATGTCAGTTTCAGTGAATTTGGTGGATGTGGTCATTATGGCTGGATTTGTGGCGACACTAGACCAGACTCAAACCTAATTCATAATCCATTTCCGGCTCCGGAAGGACCTCATGTCAATTATCAAGTGGCTGATACTGATTATGAAAATTACACTGTCATAATATCATGCTATCCCTGGAATGACTCACCAGTAGAACACAGTCAAATATCTTATATTTTGGTGAGAGATCGCGAGTGGCCAGCAAATAATCAAGAAAAAGTCCAAGAATTATTATATAATTTGGATAGCTGGGGATTGGATATCAACTCACTAAGAGAAACACGCCAAGATAACTGTGACCAATGGGAAGGACGTATCCCTTAAAAATTATCAGACCGTAAAACCATTTCCTTTTCAATATCGAAATAAAAACATGATTGAAAGTCTCCTTTGTCAGAGTCTTTAGCGTTATTTGGCATATACTATGAACAATTTTACGTCTATTGACTGCTTCTTCGCGTGTTGGTTGAGCATGAAACGAGATATAATCATACAGAGGACATCCTAAATCACCCATCTGATCACTTAAAAAGTCACGAAAGCTATGATCTGGTGCCAGGCTCAGCATATTATATGAAAAATCAAGAATTCGGATTAGCAATTGCTCATCTTTGTTATGATTTAGATAATTGCACTTACCATGCATAAGATCTACGGATTATCAAAAAATCATTCCTTTTATTTGATTAGGTTTTGTTTGGTAAAACTTGTCCAAAAGCTTAACGAATTTGGATGTAGACGTAAATAACATTGTAAAATCTCTCGGATATGTTTGTACTAATATATTTGCTTTTGTTAGTCCTTTCTCGAAGCCATAATGATCAACTGCATTGAGAATTGTATATTCTATCTGTTCTAAATCAAGTTCAAGTGACATCTGCTGTGCATAGAATTGATCTTGGTCCGTCATTTGTAGTTTACTTGATGAATGGACACTAGAGGCATTATTCCATGCAAGTCTAATTGTTCGTTGAGCAACTTCGTTTTGTTCTAAAATATCTTCTTCTCTTCTATATTGTCTATCTTCTGTAGGCGTCTTCTTGTGAACTGTTTCCACTTGGAATGGAAGTTGTAGCTTGCTAGAAATGAAATATGGACAGCTTATTACTCCATCGTTTTCAGCAATGGTTAGCACGTCGGTTAAAACCAACAAATATAAAAATCCTGTGACTCTTCTATGCTGAGAGGGTGATAGAGCTGTATGTTCTACTAATTTGATAAGTGTTATAATAAATGGGAGATCTTCTGCAAGGCGATTTCTCAAACCGTGATCAACTTGGCATATTTGTCTCAAAATATCACAAAGTGACCCCGTCGCTTCTTTTTCTTCGGCTGTAAGTGCTTTGAAATCTGCGAATTTTAACAATTGATATTTTAGCATTTCTTCTCCAACATCTTGTAAAAATAATTTTGCTAGCTCCCCATCGACTGTTATGACAGCCAATTGACTGAATGCACTATATTTGAGTTGTTGCTCAATCGAATCTGATTTGACAAGTTTTGAAAGACGTTCGACAGAATCCACTCGGAACACTTTTTCCATTAATCTTTGTTCGTTGAAATCGATTGGGGAATGAATCAAAAATAAATCAACAATCTGATTCATTGCTTTACCAAATATATCATGGAATAATGTAATTGACATACCCATAACGTCACTTCGCAATTCTCGCCGGGGATTGAGAAGTAATCGAAGACAAGACTTCAATCTTTGGCAATCTAATCGAGCTGTTGAGAAAATAACTTCTAGGACTGCAGCAGCAAGTTTATCTGAGTAGGAAACAATCAGCTCAAATTCTGCCAAATTATCATATAAAACTGTTTGAATCTGTTTTCTCATTTTTTCCGACCATAAAATATTCGAAGTGATAAGAATATGAATAATTTTTCCACAGTTGACCGATACTGAATGAGACTGATCGTGAATTGAAATGTTTATCATTGTTTCTAGAACGGGACGAAGGGTCAGGAATTCGATTCGGGAAGAAAGTTGGTTGTTTCCAGAGTTTGAAATCTCCAAAATTGTCTCATCGACAAAATGTTTCAAATTTTGAAACGTATTCTCTCGAACTGTTTGTATTGAATGCATTATAAGCTCGATCAAAAATGCAGGTAGTTGGTATTGAGAGGTATATTCGATAGCTTTTTCGATAATAATTGTACACCTATGATATTTCATTGACTTGAGGCCATTTGATAATAAAGATTCGATTTCGTCTTTTCCAAATTGGTTTGTTTCATTGTTACATAACCGTTGAGTAGATCTTAGACTATCAGAAATATTTCTCAGATTTGAAAACGCTTTCCCAGCATCGGGATCCAAAGCTGTAAGATATTGGACTTTCAAACTATCAGAATAAAATTTTGAATTTGGTAAATGATTATCGAATGAGGCCATGGCCAGTGCCTTTTCGAGACTTGCAGGAGCCACCAACTTGATCATCGATATAGGTGCAATATTCGGTAAAATCGTTTCTAATAATTGTGCTAGAGATGCATAGAACTTGAAATCATTTTCCTCCTTTGAAGCATAAGTTCGTTGGCCGTATGTCATCATTGCAGTTGTTATCCATTCCAGAATTGAGCGTATTTTACCAAGAACATATTTTGTCAGCTCATCATCGACTGGTAAAAGGTGAAAATCTACACACGAAGCAAATATTTTCGTTATTTTGACTAAAATTCTATTAATGATGACAGCGTTTTCGAGGTTTACGCTTTTGAAAAGTGATGATATTGTTTCTGCAATTTCAATAAGAATAATCGGAATGGCTGTTTCATTTTGACGAAGCAATTCTACCGGTTCGTGCTCCCAGCAGTCCAATCCTGGATTCACTTCATAACCAAGTGGATAACCAGGTGACTGAGTATGTTTCAAATCTCGTAATTCTGTCTGTTTCAATCTATCTTCAAACTTGTAAAGATAAACAAATAAACTTTCCAAGCTATTTTCAAGATAAATTTGATCTCCACAGGTTGAAATAAATCCAACAAATGACTGCATAATTGCTGGTCGCTGGAGAAATACTTCAGCAGGAAAATCTTGAAATATAACCTCAGCAAGAAATCGACAATATTCTGAAACCACTGATATATTCCGCGAACATAAACTACTATTGGTTTGTAGGAGCACTTGACGATCATTAAGTGTCAATGTTTGCCAAGGTAATACAGTTACCTTGAACCAATCAGGATATTTCTTGAATTTATTTGGTCGATTTTCACCTAAGAAATAGGCAGATTTGACATCATTCGTCGTACAGTTACCAAGTCGGTCTGTCATATGCTCTAGATCTTTAAAATCAGCAACCCCTGAGTCTCCTGCTGTGCTAATTGGTGCTACTGAAACAAAGGGAGCGAACTTCTCCAGTTGATTTAAGATAAGATCAACTGATCGTTGGTCATCTGGTTCTAGATCTGGTCGAAGGGCTTTATAAAAGTCAATGCCACCAAGCGAAACAAACGTCTCTCCACAAATATCCGTCGATTCCAAAGTCAATTTCAAAATAAGTTTGATATTTGATGGTGCTGGATAATTGAACCATTCCATCAAGCGACGTGAAAAGTCGGGAGATTCATTTAAATCTTGATTTTGGTTATTTTTAAGGATTTGTTTTAGCGTAAATACCTTTTAAAGTGATTAATTCATGCTCTATTTTTGTATTCAGATGAATCAAGGCACGTTGTCTGACTTCCGCGAGACCATGTCCAAGTTTCTCAATCGTTCTCAATGTATTTTGATCACTCATTTGCTATTATCATTCTAAAAAGAAAATTCGAAACTTTTTTATCATTAACGCCGACGGAATCTCAATAAACTATCAGATGCAAATAACATCTTCAACTGAGTCATTATGACTAAACATCTCGTAAGTCGATTACTCGAAATGATGAGGAATTATTCCGAAATCATTCGTTTCAAACGACTATAACCATAGAATGACTCATCTCTTCTAATTAATCAGTTACAGTGAGATATCATTGTTATATTCTTTTATTGGCCATTTTTATTTAACGTTCATTGCCGCTGTCGAAAGTATCATTGTTAGATTTAACTAGAGAAAAATTCATCGCTCTAATGAAAAATCTCAAATCTGGAATAATTGCCGCAGCTTCGGTCGCCCTATCGTCCAAACTCATAAACCGAGGAGAAAAAGGAATAAAAGCTAAAAGTGATGGTAAGTTGTATTAAACACAGCACGAAAACTTTATCTGCGATTAAATTACTGGGTAGTCCTCTCTAGCACTACATTTCAGCGTGGCCAACATGTAAAGGATTTAAATCAAACGAAGGATTTTCTGGCAAGACTACATTTGACTACTCTTCATGGTCAGACTTTATCACCTATCGAATCGGGGGTACCAGCGAAGGACATGTTTCGATATATTCTCTTGCAAAAAACTATCTAGGAAAGTGAAAAATAATGATTTCATAAAAAAATCCAATTTTGAACTAGAATTTTTCATTGAACAAGAAATATCTGCGTCGAATTTATTCAAAGAAAAACTGAACTTTGATCATGTTCAAATGAATAATCCCGACTGGAAATATAAAGGATTTTTCATGCGTTATCAAGAAATTCATTTAAAAGAAGAATTCTACGAAAAACTTAGATGTCCTAGAACGGCCATAACTGAATGGGATCCAGTCTCGTTAATTGTTGAATCAAAATTATGTCAAGTTGGGAATACCTCATGTAAGTAACTTGCTGTTCGTAAACGGCTCCAATAAACTTAAGTTCTCTGCCATAATAGGGGGTCACACATTAGAGTGGAACACCAGGTCTTGAATTTGCAAACATAAGAGTGGAACACTTTCATGTTATTTTGCATGTAAAGCGTTCCGCTCTTATGTGTGCAAAATCAAGACAACAGGTGTTCGACTCTAATGTATGCATGTTCAATAACGGGTGTTCCAATATTATGTGTGACCCCCTATATTTATTTTCTTAAGTCGTGGTACAACAGGATCTTCATGTTGAAAACGAAATCATTGGCGAATCAAAAATGCAAATATGTTGTATTGATTTTATCAAACGCGCATTGAGTAAACTGCCAGACTCATTACTTCAAACACCAGAAATTATTGAACTCAGAAAAGTACCTCGACCAGTATTTCCAAGAACAGTCCTAGATTCAAAATCTCACTTTATCGGTGAATGTTGTAGAAATGTCCAAATGTCAGATACCGATGAAAATGATCACTTGAACGAAGCAGGATATCTTCGGTACTGTACCGATGCATTTCACTCAATTACGAAAAGTAAAAATAAAAATTTGCGTCTCAAATCGATCAAGGGATTATATAAAAAAGAACTTCGATGTGATGATACTATAACGATCAAACTATATCAAAATGATGATAATACCTATTTTTGCACTATATTTAAAAATGAAACGCTCTGTTTCGAAACCGAAATGACTTTTTTTAATTTACAAAATTGATTTATTTATCTGTTTTGAATGATCAATAATAAAATACTAACAGACATGTACAGCGAAGTTTTTATTAGAATAGGCTTTGGTCATAGGTTTGTTCAAAAACTACATCGTCCGACCTCGAATCAGACTCTTCGTTAAATCGTTCATCATCATAAATTATATGATCATCTTGATCGTCAGCATCATTAGTTCCCTCATCATCAATTTCTTCGATGACTGGACCAGCTTGACGTTCCTTACGCTCCTGTTTTCTGTCATTGACCCTTTTGATGTCGGCCTTTTCTTTCGGTATTTGAATATAACCAATGTAATGCCACAAGGTTGATATCCTACATACATGAGATTATTCATCAGGTTCAAGTGAAAAAACTTTGACAATATCAAATTTATACCTGTGCCATATCATGCAAAAGAATTGAATAACTATCAGTATCAAATAAAATACTAAAAAGAAGATTGACAAGAATTGCGATGCTAGTTCATTGTCGGATATATCTCCAAATATGTTTCCAACGACCAATGAAATGATCAGCCACATCACGTTGATAAATATGTAAAGAGCAAACATTTCATTACGAAAATTTGTTAATCCTTTAGATGCGTTAACTCTTTATGTATGTCACAGAAAATAGTTTTTCGCTCGTTGCTTTTTCACGAGCATCCGATGGATGCCATCCATGACTCATGGTCCATGAGCCGCTCTGAGATCACCTGCCGAGGTTCTAGGTGACGGATTCTTGTCAAAGCATTCCTACAGTCAAATCCTTTTCTTTAGCAGCAATCATTTCAGCATTGTCACCATTGGCTCTTATACCAATATAGCCATTCGTTGGATCGGTGATTTTGTTCCAAAACTGTTCCTCTGCTGAAGATAAAGAATAGACCTTGTTCTGTTTGTAAAAGTGTTCATTGTGAATAATCCAACTTCAATTGGGTTGGCTTTATAAACTTTCAGGTCTGCTGCCATTTTAAAAAGAACCCCTTCTTAAATATGAGTAACCGAGCTCTTCATAACTATTTTTTTCGCGCTCGAATATATCCTTTAGTTTGACTGGTCTATGTCCCTCTGGTGACAGTTGAAAATTTTTTGGAAGTGTTTTTGGATTTGTCATGTGCATCGCCCATTCGTCCATATCTCTATTCATTAGAACCTTTCTTTGAAAACCGCCATAATACCTCGCTGGTTTCATTTCCTGTTCGTACAGTTCATTTCCCTTGATGATTTCTTGAGTACCGGTTTCATCCGTAATTAATGTGCCTCGACTTGATTTAAAGGCAGTTAATCGTCTATTATTGACAGATCCAGGTAGAGCGTCTCTTGAACCCAAGGAAATGCTGGACTCATTTCTCCAATTTTGTTTTTCTAAACATTTTGTATACGGTATACAGTATACCAAAAATAGAAAATAACTTTTACCTTTGAAAAACTTAGATTGACGACGACCTATTTCATTCATTGCAACAATCTTTTTTGAAACTCGCTTAAAGCGGTCATTTTTATTGGGTTGATTCGTTACTGGTTCAGCTGGTTCTGTTGTGG
This sequence comes from Oikopleura longicauda, assembly GCA_004367895.1. Classification (NCBI taxonomy): domain Eukaryota; kingdom Metazoa; phylum Chordata; class Appendicularia; order Copelata; family Oikopleuridae; genus Oikopleura; species Oikopleura longicauda. The sequence goes on from SCLD01104647.1 coordinate 23,738, forward strand.
GTTCTGAGGAGTCCTTAACCATTTGCACAATCTTTTTAGTGAAACTATCGGAAAGTTTAATTTGAATTGGATTACAACATAGCGAGCAAGTGCAATTTATATCTCCACTTCCAGCCGCTTCTTCTTGTTCTTTAAGCACTTCTTCATTGGATTTTCCACAGAGTCGCTGAATAAATGTTTTTTGAACCTTGACCTCGGATGTCCCTTTAGCAGCTTGACGAGTTCCCCAACTGACATCATTCAAATTCGCTATTGAATAAATCATTAAAAATATGAAACAGCTTTATCCGAATTTAGTAATTTGTAATAACAGACAGTTTTATATTTTTTGTGAAGTTTCTACCAATAGAAATCCTATCCTTGGAATAAATAGAAAGTATACAATTCCACAAATCAGAGCATAAAAGTCAAAATGAATGATTCCGGCAATGACATTAATTCCAGCAAGACTGACGAAAAATAAAAATGTTGCTGATTGCCAATCGGCTGATGCTCCATCAAAAATAATTCCAAAGAGTACCATAACCATTATAAAGCTGTAAAACAGAGAAAGCCATGATGCCATACTTAGCTGAAGTTCCCCGTCATTTGAAGCATAACACGCGAACGTATAAATGATCACTAGGATATTATTATTATTTCATTCTGACTAACAATATAAAATTGGAACAGTTCATTTTGAGCGACAGTCCGAACACCAAAAATCATTAAAAGTTTCGAACAGATCAAACAGTCCGAACAGCTACTGTCCGGGTTTCGATGGACCCTGGCTCTACCTGGAGTTAGGGTAACACCGTAAGCAATTGCTTTTGCTGTTTCGTTTGGTAAGAGATTGTTCAGAAATCCAATAGCGAATGCCTCTGCAATCATCATAATTGTTGTTGATAGACCAACCAATGAAAATACCAATACCAGCAGCTGGTACAATATATATGGTAATGAAATATATGGATTATTTTTTCGAGCTCGTTTTTGTTTTTTTATTAATTGCCAAATATTTGCAGTTGTCGATGGCCCCCATCGTCGCCGTTGCTTATAAAAGGTTGCAAGATCTTCAGGAGCAAATGTGTTGCAATGCGAACTGCCTTCGTACTCAATTCTTCCTCCTGCCATAAGCATCAAAGTACAAAGCCATCGATCTTCACCCTTTTTTTGAGTCATTCTGAACACCTCGTTAGATTTTGGAGAACGTGATCAATGAATTGTATGGACTCATTCCTGGTCATATTGAAGTTTTTCCATAGGTGTATCTGGTAGTGAGTGATACATGGCCATAACATTTTCTGTTGCTAAATAAGATACTCGCATGAGTGAAAAACATCCCGGCGAGCATAAAACACATCCGATAACATGTTCAGTAGTTTTTTGAAGCCAGTGACCGACAGCATATTCAAAGTTTTGATATGCAACTAGATACCCAGAGCCAGTTGGATGAATTTGACCACAACATGCAGCAACTTGGTCATTTCTGATGCAACGATCTAAAACAAGTTCGAATGCCAAAGGCTCGAAATCAACATCCCCATCTAGCGCTAAAATGAAAGCTTTTTCTTTCTTCACAAAACTTTGTCGATCCTGAGATCGTAATTTACAAGCGTCAATTTTCCAACCAATAAGGTAATATAGGTACATGACCTGTGACCATCTCTTGCCTCTTTGGACTAATTCGGCATTTTTCAAATGAATGACGAAAGGATAACCAGCAATAACATACTCGAGTCTGCCACCATATGGAGTTCGTATAATTTTTCCTTGCTTTAGAATATCGTTATCACCGTCGGATCTCATTCCCATTTCATCTAGAACTTCTTTCATTACTTTTTGAAATTGCTGTGATGGATTGTTTATTTGGAGACGTTATCGTCTATCTCTTATGGTTAGGCACGAGATATAAACTAAAAAGACTTGACAACTACCAAAAAATGAAACCCTTAACTTAACATAGACATTTAGTTCGAGTCGTTCTTCAGCATAAATGCCATCGTTTTGATCATGTTCGCGTTTTTTCTTTTCAAACACATTATCAAAAAATACATGCATTTCTAAATCGTATCCATCATCATCTTCTGGATCTTCTTTTTTATCTCGAGCCTTACGAAGCAATTTTGAAACGGATGTCATAAGAGTAGCCATTTCAACCTCTTCTTCGTGCCATAACGTAGTACAAATGAAAACGTACGGATTTCGCTGTCCCTTCGACCATTGTTTGGTTCGACGTGATTCCGTCCTTCTTATACCATCAGCTGTGTCGGACGAATCACTTTGGAAATTTGAAGCAGTTTGATTGTAGAAATTTTCTTGGACTATATCATAAGTACGTCGATTTAAAATATTCAAGATAGGAGTAAAGATTGTTCTTAATATAAAATTTTTTACACATAATCTCATATATTGATTTATTAACATGCCTAATCTGTGTCAGGTTATTCTGATGAACTAACCTATAAGATGGCAAGAAAAACACTTCACGCTCAAGAGGATAAGTAACTGCTCTGCTTTTAAAGGCAAATAACGTTGATCCAATGAAGCTTAGCAAAACAAGGAAAAGAGCTCCAGACAATATTCCAATTTCAGTCTGTGTATATTGTTGACTGATTGATGGAAGGTTAAGAAATATTTTCGCGTTATTCCAGTTTTCTTCTGTTTTTAAAACAACATCCGGACCAGATGTGGTCATATTTCGCAAAACATCAGGTGATTCAAATAGATGTTCTCGAACCAATATTGTGAAAGGTGTGGAAGAATACCCAAAAACACCACCAGTTGTAGTTGTAGAAATAGAGGGATTTGACTCAATAGTTAAGTGCAATCCAAGAAGCAATCCTATTCCAATGACAGTTCCAATGAGCTGTGGTATGGTCAAACCAAAGTTCTGAAGGTCAACACGGACTGAAGTCTTAAAAACATAATGTGAATCAAATCCGCAGACTCCTTTGATGCTTGACAATTTATGAAACGAGTTATGTCGCACTTGAGTTTAGTTGATAAAACATACCTTGGCAATGTATGAACTCGATGCAGCACTTATACCGGTTATCCATATCCAAACAGAAAACAATTTAAGCGAGTCATCGATTTGAAAACCAGATGAGCTGAAGCCAATGATTTCTTTTGGTGGAAGCGTGAAAAAAGTTTCAAGTTTTTCTTGGGTACTAAGGTTAATCTGTGGTAATATTATTAAACCTTTGGCAGAATCGTCGGAAGGAAAGAATCACATCTCATGTAACATAGGATTCGTTTGAATAACTTTTCCTGAGTGAAGCAATATGTTATATAAACAAGAAGTGATATAATAATTCTAATGATTGAAATGAAAAAATAGGAGAACATAATAGTCATTTCGTTTCCATTATGTAGATATTTTCCTTCAGCTATCTTCGTTAAATTTTGAAGAAAATTCGTCCTTGATCGCAAACAAAAATTGAAAATAAAGGGCATAGAAAGAATTATGCAGCATATGACCGAACAAAAATATTCTCCTAAATCGTCGTTTATTTGCAGGATACTTGGATTGACTCCGATAATAATTAATCCAATTATGAAAAGAACCAACGGAGCCCATTTTTGGAAAATGATTTGAATTTTGGAGCGAAATGTCAGTTTTCTTGGATCAAGGAACAAGTTGAATATCATTGGTAAACCACAAGTCAGAAATCCAAAAATACCAACAGAGTATTGAGACATCTTGGGAGCTGTGAAAAAAAGAAAACAGGCTTGTGCAATCGCAAACATCGCTTCTGAATATAAAAATTATATCAAATCGACTCAAACCGACTAGAGGGGAACTAGGGGATTTTTTTTTGGATCGACCCTGAAAATTCGAACCTGGAAGAAGCAATAAAAGAAATTGTTTCCACCCCGGACAGCCTGCACGTTTGAAAATGCAAAAATATGCGGAATATCCAGAACAAATTATTTCGGGAATAACCATCAACAAAAATAATTTGGCGGCTTTAATATCATGCGCCTTCGGAATGTCAGTGAAGCGGGAGGATTCGTCTGGGCCTATCTCCAACAATGAAATCATCACTGGAACTGCTACCTGAAGACGTACGACTTATAAGACATATCTAGACTATGTAGACAATTTTACCGTATTAGCAAACGAGAATATAAAAGCAAATAAAAAGAAAACGACTTGAAATGATCTTTTGATGCAGATTCTGAGATGATGTGGCGCTGCTGATGATATTTTCGATTTATTTTCGTCCAGAGTTTTTGTTGCTCGATCCCACGGTTCATGTTTTTCTTCTTCCGTTGTCCTCACACTTGCTTGACTATTTTCAGTTTCTTGTCGAGTCATTCTGGTTTGATCGTCTTCGGGTTGTTCATCAATACCCTGAATTCTGTAATCTTCTTCTCCAACATATGCTTTGTTAGTGTCTTTTAAACGTTCAGTTAATTGTTAATAATGATTAATGGTGAAAAGTTTGTTTATCAATATGACGCCATTTTTAGAGCTGTTCCTGATTGTGGTAAAGGTAAATTAGTCTCATCTCTCCCCAAAAAATCGGATTTACGTTGGTTAGCATACGAGGTGAGATCATCCAGTTCAATTTCCTCTCTGTCCGAATCGGAATGGATTGGATCACTGGTCTCGAATCGCACATGATTTGGATATTTTTTACTTTGTGTCATATCTATGCAACGGTATTTCGTTACTTGCCGAACATAATTTAATTTAATCTAATCTTCATTGTGCAATAAAAAGGCATAATTTACATAGCAAGTATATAAAAAGGCATGAGTTAAGGATGAAGCATGAGTCCTGCATGACCCTTTATCATAAAGGCTTTACGAGTTTGACATAGCCGCATGAGATTGATAAAATTTATTATTTTTGGCGATAAATTACCACGAGAAATGTTTGACCGACTGAAAAATAACAGAACCGTCCGGAATTAAATGTTGAGCCTATGAACGTTTCCTGTCGTACCGAGGGCATGCGTTTGTTGACTATCACTGAAACTTACTCCTTTCTTCATAGCAGCCTCTTTTGGTCTTGTATCTACCTCAATAGTACCATCTTCCATTTCACTTGCTGTTATTCGTTTTTCTCGAACAATGGTTTTATGATTTTAAATCGCTTTAAAGTAAAATAGAAATTAAAATTTACGAATGCAGCTTTCCATTTGTACCAGCATAAAATACTATGTTTGGGGGGAAATAAAATAAGAACTCCCAACTGAGATGGAATCCCCAATGAAACACTCATCGCATAATGATTTATTAACTGCGTAGATGCCGACAATTAAAATCTTAAAATTTAAGATCATGTCACATGATTCATGTGTTGAATTTAAGAGTCACATTTTATTCCTATGGAGTCTCAAACATGCTCGCAGTAAAAATAAATGATTCGCTACCTGCAAATAATCTTTAATTTATCAAACTTACCGTCAACCGTGTGAAAGGATTATTCACTATTTAATTTTTTATCAATTAACTAAATAAATGACCTAATGATAAATACATCTGGACGCATTAGTGCAAGTGCTAGACATGTGCATGGAAAAGTCATTCAAGCAGCTGTAAAATTTGTGACAATTCTATCCATTGTTGGTTTTGACACACAATTCCCGTTTGAAAGATGTTATTACAAATATTTGCAAGTCATCAGCCTGGAGTGTATAACGCTTTGAAATCGACTTCATCTCATTTTTGTTAGTTCTTGTCTCACATGCTTCATAAAACCTTTTATGAGCTTCGAATGAATGTAATCGCTCAAATAAAATAATGCGTCAAAGTAAGTAAATTTTGTTTCTTTATTTAGGCAGTAAGTGTACGAGGGGAATGTGATAGTTATAATGAAATGTGACGAATGTGATTTGCAGGATAAACTTCAATTTTTACTCTGAAGCCGTCTGCCTTTTTTGTTCGGTGGCTTCAAACTTTGAAGGCGTTCTGATGAAGTCGTGTCCGCTCGAGCACGTTTTGAGTTATTCAGCTCATCGAGCTCGAGGTCGACGTCATCACCTGCGACCTCTTCCCGTTCCAACTCCGGAATCCTCTCAACGGAGAAATTTCCGTCCCCAAAATTAGGATTTTCTGGGTCTTCTTGAGAGTCAGGATCCTTGTGTCGAATCTTCAACTGAAAATATTGTCAGATAAAAAAGAAATACCTAGTAGAAGTAAGCTTTTACCTTGCCCTCATTGGCCATTTGCAAAGTTGCAGCAAAATACTGACAATATTCATAATCCTGGAAATCATAGGTCGATCGAATTTGATCGATCAATTTGTCCCAATGGCGTTCCTATAACAAAGATTCGGTAACTGACAAGATGAAATTCACAAAATAACAATGTGGTGAAATATCAACGTACGGGATATTTCATTGTTTTACCTGGCGATCAACAAGACAGTCATCAATACGTTGAATTGTTCGTCTTATATTGAATGGCTCTCTATTTTCTTCCATTGCTAGGACTGGTTCCATCCGCTCTCTCCAGTTCCGAACAGCTGCTTGCATCTCATTGTCTCGGTAACGTTGTTGCAAACGGTTGAGATAACTGCGAGCAATTTGAATCAGGTCAGTCTCGAAATTACTTTCGGTACTTGGATTCTCTGGAATATCAGAATCAATCTGAATGGATGATTAAGGGTACAACCATTAGCAGAAAATCGTTAGCATTACGCCAAAATCCGAAATCGAGGCATTTCTAAGAGGCTATAACTTTTAATCAGTGCTAGGTAGGGATAAACGGTCTTCAGTTCCAGAATCATCAAGCCGCGAACTTCCATTTTTTATGTCCGGTTGACCAATGACGTCATGTCCGACTGTGTGGGCGGTGATTACCGATTTTGATCTGAAGGCACTTCATAGTCCTTACGAAAATCTAGAAGGGTTCAAAGTTGATCATCTACAAAAAAATGAAATTTTTTTGAGAAGTTTTCTGCCGTAACTTTTTACTGATAACGAATATAATCAAAAACGCCCGATCGGGCACAATAGGCAGTCTGACGATACTTTTGGCACCTTTGATAGTG